>PVIH01009736.1:0-80167 GCA_004025045.1 Sigmodon hispidus | reverse complement strand
GGAAAAAAAAAAAAATTCAGAGGGAAAGATGAACACAAAGAAAATATAGGTGTAGCAATCTTATTTGTATGTCTACCCTTGATAAGCCATGCTTATCATTCTTATCCTCTATATAGTTATTGTTAACTCTTCCACATTTTAAATTCTTTTTACTGTGTTTTTTTTTTAATAAATACAAAATAAAGGAAAAAAAAAATGTGGCCTCTGAACATATAGTCATTAACTACTTGGGAACTTCTAAGCTCCATTCCCACCTCCATCATCTGTGTATGACTTTGAAATCTCTATTTCAATAAATGTTGCTTCGATTGAGAGCATGTTTTTATCTGAGAATCACTCATTGCTAGTGTGAATATATAAGAGATTGGCTAAGAAGGAAAAATAAAACTGACTATGACTGATACTTGGGTCTTTGGACAAGAAAACACTAAGTGAGGATCTTGGTAGACTTTGGTACTAAAATTGCCAATCACTTGGGCAGCTGTCACAGCTTCTCCATTCATGCCATTACCTTGATTTTTTTCTGTGCTCATGCTGTTCTCTACCATTAGATAAAGTTATCTCTGTTTTCACTTATGCAGTTATACAGTGTCTAAGAACAGTTATGTGTGTGTGTTTTCCCCTCAACAATCTCTTCATTACTTATTTTAATTTCTATTTTGTTTTTATGTTTGTGTCATCATGCCTGGCCTTTTTTAAACATTAAAGTTGTTTGAAAGTATGTGCACAATGTTGCTGAATTAAGTATAGTAATAAAAAGGTTGA
This sequence comes from Sigmodon hispidus, assembly GCA_004025045.1. Taxonomy (NCBI): domain Eukaryota; kingdom Metazoa; phylum Chordata; class Mammalia; order Rodentia; family Cricetidae; genus Sigmodon; species Sigmodon hispidus. Next base: position 79,402 of record PVIH01009736.1, on the reverse strand, counting down.
GGTACACAGTTCAGGGGTAGAATACTTGTCTAGAATGCATAAGGTGGTGAGTTTTATTCCCAACAATGTCAAAAATAAAATATACTTACCAGCAACATGCACAACAATATATTAAGACAAGCTATTTACTATGTACTGTGTTACCTGTATGCATATATTTGCAGGGCTGATCATTTGGTATTTTATAATTGTTGTGCTTTTGCTGGGGAAGATTGTTTCTCCTGCTCTCAGAATTCCTTAGATGCCTGTAGTATTTCATCTAGGATTGAGGGTCCCATGAGCTTTACTCTTCCCATGTTAGCCTGTTCACTATTATCATTTTCATAGTCACGTTTAGACAGTCATGTTGGTGAGACTTCTTCTGTATAGCTTCTGATATTTCTGGAAGACACAATCCCAGAGCAAACTTCTCATTCTTCTGCCTCTTTCCATCTTCTACCCTTCTTTTTGTGACCATCCTTGAGCCTTAGGTGAGGAGTTTTATTATAAATATATCAGTTGAGATAATGCTCTCTCTACAACTCTGCATTTTCTTTTTAGTTATTTTATTTTTTTTTTACCCATACCCATCACTGCTCTTCTTACTTGCAGTTTTTCATAATGGTCTCTGTCTATTGCAAAGAGAAGCTTCCTCATGGACTACACTTGAGTTTCATCACTTAGAAAATGAAGACTACATTTGAGTTTCATTGCTTAGAAAAGAGTTAGTGAGTTTGAAAAAGAACAAGGGGGAGCGCACATGAGAGCGCTAATGGGGAGAAAAAGGAAGAGATATGCTGCAATTTTATTACAATCTCAAAAAATAAAAAAGAATTACTTTAAAGATGTGTTGATAATGGATAAGTTAATAATGCAATAAGTGTTTTTTCCCTCTTTTTTCTTAATTTGTGTATTGTCCACCTATTGATTAATGTGCTTTTATGTATAGATTGCTTCATTTATCAAATTGATTGTATGGTTTAGAACACATTAATTAAAGTATCAACTAGAAGGCAGGCATATTATTAAATTAGTTCTTATCTTCATCTATGCATGCTTTTTGTCCTGTGTTTCATGCTCAGCAAGTCACTCTACTCATCAGTGTGCCTTCCCTGAAAATTTAGATGAAGATTTAAAATGAGGCTGACACTAATTTCCGTTTCATCTTCTCTTAAACAAATAGCCAGATGCTCCCTTAGTGGGAGAGACATACTGTCATAGTCATCACAGAGATCTGAAAACACCTAACAAAACACCTACAGGAGTGCAGGAGGATTAAGTCGTTCCTGAAATGAGCTCCTGGGATTGAACACAGCCCTTGTTCAAGCTATTTTGGGTGAGGTATCTGTGTAGTGTACATTTTATGCTCTGAAACAACAGAGGTCTAGAAAGAAATGTCAGGGTCAGGCCAGGGAATTCACTTGTTGGCACAGCTTTGTTGCGTTGCTCCAGGGACAACAAGATAAAACTATACATGGCTTAGAAGTCCTACACACGACATATTACGGTACTCTAAAATGTTCTGTTTGCTCAGGTTTCACTTACTCAGACTCTGTAAAAAGGAAAAAGAGCATGTGTTCCTAGAGTACTGCTACTTTATTTGGATAAGTTTGATAATGAAATATGTTAAGGGCTGGATGAAGAGTTAAATGGATCAATAAAGCAATATGGGAATAGAGGAGGGAGACAGAATCAAATACAGAGACACAGAGAGGAAGAGAGAGGAGACAGAGACAGACAGACAGACATAGGGACAGAAAGATACTCAACTAAGTAAATCTGACAGTGTTAAACACTAAATGAAAGCAGAAGAAACACTAATGATAAAACCAACTCTTCATGGGAATCCTATTTGTAAGAGCATTTCAGACAGAGGAAAGGATCACAAGGCCATAAACTAGGAATGGGCTTGGCAATCTGAAGGAGAGACTATGAGATCTGAGAATTCAGAGCAAGGCCTGTGAAGATGCATGAACATCCTGGCAATGTGCAAGTATCTTTTAAGGACACCTAGAAAGCTATTGAAGATTTTTATATTGAGGGATTGATTGAGAAGATAGAATTAACATGTCTTACAAAGATTGCTCTGGCTCATGATGACATGCTTTTCGACATTATCCATTTATAGCCTTGCCTTTGAACCTCCAGGCTGTTATCCAAGCCAGCAGACACAAAATGGTGACACGATTAGGACAAGGCTGTCTTTAAGTACCCATTCTGGACCAATCTGTAGCTTTTATGTACACATCATCATTGCCCCTGAGCCATAACATAAAGCATAGAATTGGAAGCAGCCTTCCACCTGCACCATCATCCAAGCCACTTTCTGAAGCCATCATCGATGTCAGTCCCACGAGGCTCATTCTAGTATTCACAGTTTGACTTTTCTCAGCCACAAAGAACATCAAACTCTTAATGTAGATATTCATATTCAAATCATTTTGAATGATTATCTTTTAATAAATAATCATTCAACAATTCCCTTTGCACTTTAAACACAACAAGATGAATAAAAACACACATGGTTCTATGGCTTATGCGATTGTTTTTCTTTCTTTCTTTAAGTGCATTATAAACCTTCCATATCTTGGCAAAAGGCAAATATCACTATTTTTCCAGACTAGTGTTATTTCAAGCAGAAAAAAGAGAACCATAAAGGTGGGAATACATCTCAGAGGGATTTTGAAACGTATTTTTAAAAAACTAAGCCACCAAAAATCAAATCTAATTCATGTAAAAATGTTCTTTGCTCTCCTCCTCCAAGACTCAGAGTTGCAGAACATTTCTTCTCCTTAATTTTCCATGCAATTAAGGATCACTTGATGTTTTCCAGAGAAGTTTTTATATTTCTATTTCTTTGGCCAGGTTTCAGTGTTATTTAATAAGAAAATAACAGATGAAATTTGTACAACTATATATCTGCATGCAGAAGAATGAGTTTAGCTCCCATGTTACATAATATGTAAGAGTTAATTGAAAATGGATTGATGGCTGAGCAGGTCATTCAGTTGTACCTTTTCTAGATAGAATGCACAAGGTCCTGGATTCAATACTCACTCCTCCACCACAGACACAGATACACACACAAATACACACATACACACACACACACACACACACACACACACCCCTACACATAACACAATATAAAATAACAAATAGCAAACCATACGAATAAATAATCCTAAAGCTGCTAGGATGAAAGAACTTCAAATCTTCTGAAGCTGGATTCATGAATAATTTTCTAAACAAATTACCTTTCTTCTCTGGTAGTGTGCATTATATCCTCCAGTACAGCAAACCTTAGTCCATAGGCACAAAGGCCCTAGGTAGTCATCAGTTTGACTTCTGCATGTTCAGTGAGTATTGTCTTCAGTAAGAGAGCCTAACTGTCAGTGTGTGGCTAATAGCCTTGGTAATAGCCTGGGTTGTTTGGTTCTGGGATTACTATGGGTAAGAACCTGATTAGATGTAACTCATTCTTCGTACTGGTAGCTTCAGTTGGTAAGAGATGTCCAGTTGGAGCTCTATCTCCCCTTTATTTGATAATTTTATTTAGATTGCCTTCATACATGTATATATTTTAGGAAGCATCTACTATATTAGGTTTCTATACAACCCCTCAAATGGCTATTGGTTTTAGTTATCTCTTCCCATATTACCTTCTTTAGCCTTTTCTTTCTTTTTCCTTCCCATTTAATCCTCCCATTCCATTCCTTGTCCACCCTTAACTCAATATTGTATTTCATCTTTCTAGTTACATCCCTCCCTCTTCCACAGTCCCCTACTCTGTACTTCATCTCTGTGGTTCTACAGGTTATATCTTGCTTACAAATGACTTAATGGCTAACATCCATATTTAAGTAAATACATATCACATTTGTCTTTCTGCATCTGGGGTACTTCATTCAAGATGATATTTATTCCCAGTTCATTTTATCTGTGAATTTCATGATTTAATATTTAAGGGCTGAGTAATACTATGTAATCGTATAAATGAAATTTATATAATTCTTTATCCACTCTTCTATTTCTCTATTTCGATATCCATTCAGTTATTAAAGGGTAGCAGCTGGAAGTTTCTGTTTCATCATGCCAGTCCTGCAATTACTTAGTCTCAAATAATTATGAACTCTATGGCCTATGGATCAGGCAATTTACTTGCTAATTCTTACTCTTAAATTAACCCATAAATTTTATTCATGTTGAGCCATGGTGCTTGGTACTTTTTCTTTAGTGTAGCATTCCCATGTTGCTGTCTCTGTGTCTGGCTTTTATCTCTTTTTGCTCTTCCTGTTCCCAGAGTCCTCTTATTCTGGTAGCCCCACCCATACTTTCTGTCTATGTCCTAACAATCAGTGTTTTATTAAACCAATACAAGTGACAAATATTTACAGTATACAAGAGCATTCTTCCACAAAATATACCTAAGTTGTTTCCTGTTTCTAACTATTATGAACAGAGCAGTAGGGAACATGGTTGAGCAAGGTCTCTGTGATCAAATGGAACATCCTTTTAGTATATGCTTCGGGTGTGCCTGGATCTTGAGGTATGTTAATTTCCATCTTTCTGACTTCCACAAGTTTGCACTCCCACCAGCAATGTATGAAGTGCCCTCTTTACTCCACATCCTTGGCAGCCTGAGCTATCATTTCTTTTATTGATCTTGGTCATTCTGATTGGTTTAAGATGAAATTTCAAAGTAATTTTGGTTTGCATTTCCTTGGTAACTATGCATATCCAACAATTTTTAAAAAGTGTTTTTCAGACATTTGAGTTACCTTTTTTTTGAGAATTATCTATTTAGATCCTTACCACATTTTAAAAATTAAGTTATTTTTTAATGTCCAGTTTCTTGATTTCTTTATATATTTTGGATATTTACCCTGTACTGAATGTGTAGTTGGTAAAAATTTTTTTCTATTCTGCAGCCTGCTACGTTTCTGAATGAAGGTGTCCTTTGCCATATAGAAACTTTTTTGTTTCAGAGGTCCCATTTATTAATTGTTAATAAATAACAATTTATTATTGTTATTTATTAACAGTGTTCTGTGCAGAAAGTCTTTTCCTGTGCCAATGAGTTCAAGGTTATTCCCCACTTTCTCTTCTGTAAGAATCAGTGTATCTGGCCCTATGTTGATGTTTTGACTCCTTTGTAACTTGCTTTTGTTCAGGGTAATAAGTATTGTTCTATTTATATTTTTCTATATGCAGCCAACCAATTTGAACTGTGCTTTGTTAAAGACACTGTCTTTTTGAATAAAATCAGAGTTCATGGTGTACAGATTTATCTCTGGGTCTTTTATTCTATTCTATTCCACTGACCAACTTTTCTGGTTTTGTGCTAATACCATGCTGATTACATTTTTATAGCTCTCTAGTGTATTTTGAGACTGGAGATAGTGGTGCTTTCAACAGTTCTTTGATCATTCAGGAGTGGTTTTTGTTTGGCTGTGTGTTTCCATTTCTAGATTTTTTTTTTGGGTGAAGAAATGGTAAAAGGATAAGAAATGCAGTCACTCAAAGAGCTTCTAAAGGTCTTATCAATATGTGGCTTTGCTGAAGGAATATTGCCAAATTCCTTTTATGAGGCCACAATCACCCTAATACCCAAGCCACTCAAAGACACAACAAAGAAGGAGAATTACAGACCAATTTCCCTCATGAATATTGATGCAAAAATTCTCAACAAAATTTTGGCAAACCGTATACAACAATGTATAAAATATATCATCCACCATGACCAAGTAGGCTTCATCCCAGAAATGCAGGGCTGGTTTAACATACGAAAAACTGTGAATGTTATCCACCATATAAACAAACTAAAAGGAACAAAACCACATGATCATATCCTTAGATGCGGAAAAAGCCTTTGACAAAATCCAACACTCCTTTATGATTAAAGCCCTGGAGAGATCAGGAATACAGGGAGAATACCTAAATATAATAAAGGCGATTTACAAGAAGCCGACAGCCAATATCAAACTTAATGGAGAAAAACTCAAAGTAATCCCACTAAAGTCAGGAACTAGGCAAGGATGTCCTCTCGACCCTTATCTATTCAATATAGTTCTCGAAGTTTTAGCTAAAGCAATAAGGGAACAAAAAGAGATTAAGGGGATACAAATTGGAAAAGAAGAAGTGAAGCTATCTCTATTTCCAGATGATATGATTGTATACATAAGTGACCTACAAAATTCGTCCAAGGAACTGCTACAGCTGATATACACCTTCAGCAATGTAGCAGGATAGAAGATTAACTCAAAGAAATCAGTAGTCATTCTATACACTAAAGATAGAAGAGCTGAAAAAGAAATAAGGGAAACATTACCCTTGATAATAGCTGCAAATAATATTAAATACCTTGAAGTAACTATAACCAAAGAAGTAACAGACCTATTTGACAAAAATTTTAAATCACTGAAGAAAGAAATTGAAGAGGATATCAGAAAATGGAAAGCTCTCCCATGTTCCTGGATTGGTAGGATCAACATAGTAAAAATGGAAATTCTATCAAAGGCAATCTACAGATTCAATGCGCTGCCCATCAAAATCCCAACACAATATTTTTTGGACCTTGAAAGAACAATACTCAATTTCATTTGGAATGACAGGAAAGCCAGGATTGTCAAAACAATTTTACTCAAAAAAGAACCTCAGGAGGTATCACCATCCCTGACTTCAAGCTATACTATAGAGCTACAGTAATACAAACAGCCTGGTACTGGCATAAAAACAGACTTGTGGAACAATGGAATAGAGTTGAGGATCCAGACATTAACCCAAAAACCTATGAACACGTGATCTTTGACAAAGAGGCCGAAAACATTCAATGGGAAAAAGATAGTATATTTAACAAATGGTGTTGGCATAGCTGGATGGAAGTGTGTAGAAAAATGTAAATAGATCCGAGCCTATGACCCTGCACAAAACTCAAATCCCAGTGGATCAAAGACCTCAACTTAAACCCAGAACTTTGAACTTGATAGAAAAGAAAGTGGGAAATACACTTCTACGAATTGGCACAGGCGACTACTTCCTAAATATAACACCAGTGGCACAGACACTAAGACCAACAATCAATAAGTGGGATCTCCTGAAGCTAGGAAGCTTCTGCAAAGCCAAGTACACTGTCAATAGGACAAAACCACAGCCTATGGAATGGGAAAAGATTTTCACCAACCCTACAAGTGATAGAGGACTGATCTCTAATATATATAAAGAGCTCAAGAATCTAGAGCCCAAACCCATGAATAACCCAATCAAAAAATGGGGTACAGATCTAAAAAGGGAATTCTCAGCAGAGGAACTATGAATGGCTGAAAGGCACCTGAAAAAGTGCTCATCATCTTTAGCCATCAGAGAAATGCAAATCAAAACAACTTTGAGATACCACCTAACACCTGTTAGATTGGCTAAGATAAAAGGTACAGATGACAACCTATGTTGGAGAGGATGCAGAGCAATGGGAACACTCCTCCATTGTTGGTGGGGGTGTAAGCTTATTCAGTCACTTTGGAATGCAACATGGCGGTTTCTCAGAAAATTGAGAATCAATCTCCCCAAGCACTCAGCAATACCACTTCTGGGTTTATACCCTAAAGAGACACATTCACACTCCAAAGGTATTAACTCAACTATGTTCATAGCAGCATTATTTGTAATAGAAAGAACCTGGAAACAATCTAGATGTCCCTCAACTGAAGAATGGATTAACAAACTGTGGTACATCTACACAATGGAATACTACTCAGCAGTAAGAAAAAATGATATCCTAAAATTTGCAGCCAAATGGATGGATTTGGAGAATATCCTCCTGAGCGAGTTATCACAAACTCAGAAAGATAAGCAGGGGATGTACTCACTCATTAGTCGTCTCTAAACAAACAAACAAGAAAAAAAGCCAAGCATGCCCAAGCTGCAAACCACAAGCACTGAACAGCTTGGGATCAGAAACACCCTGAACTGACCCTTCGGATCCCACTCCAACTATAGGAACACCTGACTCACTCTTGAGGAAGGAGGGACAAAACTGGATTTGCCAGGAGTGGAGACTGATCCAAGCATTATTGGGTCAGTGGGACCATAGGACTGTCTGTTCCCTGCCCAGGGAGGGAATGGGGAGTTGTGGAGAAGAAAAAACGACCTGATGTGGCAGGAGGGGAAAGGGATCTTGAATCAGGATGTAAAGGGATGGAAAAAAAAAATTCAGAGGGAAAGCTGAACACAAAGTAAATATATATGTAGCAATCTTATTTGCATTATCACCCTTGATAAGTCATGCTTATGATTTTTATCTTTTTTATAGTTATTGTTAACTTATCAGCATTTTAAATTAATTTTACTGTTTTTCTTGATAAATAAAAAATAAATAAAGAAGAAAAAAAATCAAATCCAAAACCAAAGCCAACCATCCAAAAATCCATGGAGATGAATCTGTTTAAAAAATGTAGGACTTCCTTACTTCATGTATTGAGATTGCAGTGAGGTTAATTTTCTGTTTATGAGTAAAAATATCTAACCTTATTCACAACTTAGATCTTACTGCATGTATATGTTGTGAAGATTTTGACTTATATGTTTGGAGACAATCTTGGAATCTTTTGTGCCGTTATTATAAATTTCTTTAGTGTTTTGTTTGCTTTATTGTCTTTGGTCAAATTACTGTATATAGTGTTTGGTTCTGTTCTGGCATCTATCTATAGACATTAAATGTCCTCATTACTTAAAAACACACACACACACACACACCAAAAAACAAACACACAAATAAACAAAACCTCTAGTTTTGACTGTAGAAGGGGTGCTTAGTAGAAATTTGTGGTGGCCATAGTGCATCCATGTGCATTAGATGTGACCTACCGTGCTTTCTTCATCTGTAGCTGAGTCTGACCTGGCTTGAGGAGCTTTATATTTTATTTTTTAATGTTTCATGCATTTTAGAGAAAAGAGAAGTTTTATTACTCTATGGGTTTTTTAAGCTATTGAGAATGTTTTGATTTTTTATATAAAGTTTGATATTGATTTTCAAAAAGCAATAAAAGAAAAGAACTAACCAAAAAAAAATATGGTTTTGATCAGCATAAGTAGAAAAGAGTGGGCAGGGAGGAAGGCAGGGTTTAAGCTGACACTGTTGGAGTGTAGACTACAGAGAATATCATGAAAAAAAATCAGAGAATTTGGAGGAATATAGAGTGAGAAGTTTGGGAAGGGGAGGAAGTTTCTGGGAAGTGTGCTAGCTGGAAGGGCCTTAGCAGAGTTTCACCCACCCTCCTTTTATGTTTAACTTCTCTAAGCACTCTTCAGACATCATTTTAGACAGACACCCAAAACTTAGTATTAAAGATCCCTCAAAGTACAAGTTCTGATCATTTTACTTTTACATCTTTGAATGTTTGGGAGGATGGTAGTCATGTGACTAGTAAGTATTTTGGCTCTTTCTTTGTGTTCTCCCCTCTCCACAGCCCTGCACTGTGCAGATTAGGCAGTGCTCAGAAGACTGAGACTTCACTGCTACCATTATTAATGAAGATAGAAGTCAGAGGTCAGCCCCATAACCATTGTTACAATGATGCAACCAAGTTTCCTATGACTAAAAACTGTTCACCTTTGTAATTTCAAGAATGAAGAGGTGGAGGCAGGAGGACTTTGAATTGAGAAGACACTGGATGGCTAGCATAATCTAGAACAGCTTGGAGTATATAGTGAAAATCTGTACTAAACATGCAGTTCATTATATAATGAATCAAAAGCCAAAACAAACCAATTTTACTACATGGTACACTGGCCAGGGTAGAAGACTGGTCTCCAAGCTTGGGATGGTAATGGCCAAAGGGTGATTGTTTTTCAGCGTTCATCTGTTTTTCACTATTCACAGAAATGAAACTCATTAATGTGTCAAATGGAGTTCTAAACCAATTCTTCAGTTTGCCACTAAAGTGTAAAATATTATTATTTGTAAAGTCAAAACATTATTTGATTAGCACTTAATTTTGTGAAGCAGAATTCCTGAAAAAAAAAGGACTTAATTATATCAGAACCACAATACTAAACAATGATTTTAATTCACCACTAAAAGCCAGCAGAAATTATTCACAGAGCAAGTACAAGTAAAAAATTCTAAAACTAAAAACAAAATAAATCCCACAAAGCATAGAAAACATATTCTCAGTCACATCTTAGGTCAATGACAGTATTTATTTATATGTTTGATTTTAATAAAAGTCAAAAGAATGAAAGGGACTCAAAAAGTACCAATAATAAAGATAATATGTGTTCATTTCCAGGACTGTTTCCATAAGAATGCATGAGTAATTGTAATGTCTAAGTAGGTACCAGGTAACTAACTGTTCTGACAGCTAAAGATTTCAGTAAAAGGCCATTTTAAATAGTATTTTACTTTAAGTACCATTTGAAATAGATGAAATAAGTATAGTATTAGAGAGATTGCACAGCAGAAGTACCTGCTGTGAAGTTATGAGGCCTGGAAGTCAGATGCCAGCACCTATTTACAGGTGGACCAAATATCTGTAACTTCAACTCCGAGGAAACAAGCACCCTTTCCAGTTTCCAGGCATGTACAAGCTTAGGCCCCTGCACACTGTACTTACACATGTCTTTATGCAGACATGTAACCATACATAAGTTGAAAAAAATAAGAAATTATTCATTTGGTTTAAACAGTAGATTAAATAATTGAAAAATACTTGGCAAAAAGAAATGGAGTTTAGTTGCTTGTTATTTATAAGAATATAATAGATAACAGTGGCATCAGCACATGCTATTTAGGGTGCATAGCAATAGATCTCAGGTAAGCTACAGAATATTTTCTGACATTTTAGAAATAGACTTTTCTTGTGTTTTCAGAATAATTGCATTTGGTAAATGAGGGTATTGTGTTCTCTAAATTTCTTAATTTCAAAAAGACAAGGGTAATACTTTTATGTACATAAACTAACAATGATTAAAGAAGAAAAAAATAAAAAAATATTTTATATTAAAAGAGACAGAATGACAAAATCTTTAATAAATATTTCCAAAAGGATAAATAATGTTATACCTAGAAAGTTATATTTTTGTTATGCTTTATCTTATGTTTAGAAACACATTAATTTATGTCAATTATTATGAGTTTAAAACAGTAATGTAGGAAAATATTATAAAATTTGAGTCTGTACAAACTTCTGTTTCATCAAGTATTTCCAGTAACATGATAAACTCTATAAAGACAGAGTGCCTGTGAAAGGATCTCCAAATGAAAGAAGAAATGACAGCTTATATAACTAGACTTTGAAAAAGCACAAATCCTAGTATGAAAACCTGACATGCAAAGAAAAATACTAAACTAGTAAAAGGAAATCTTTTAATACCTACTCACATTTTCACCCAACACACCCCAGAGAACATTCAACTGTAGGAAAATCTTTTTTTCTACAGATCCTTTTTCTACTGGGTTGGGATGGGCCTGACATTATTTGCAATGAGTAGAATTGGTGTAGAATAAAGATGCTATTCCTTAGCTGTGGTGGATAGAAAGAAAATGACCCCATAAGCCCCCCCAAAAGTGGTGCTATTAAGAAGTGTGACTTTGTAGGATTAAGTGTAGCCTTGTTGGAAGAAGTGGTCATTGGAAGCAAGCTCTGAGATATCAAATGCTCAAACTACCCCCAGGGTGGATTCCGCTTCTGCTACCTGCTGATTAAGATGTAAAACTCTCAACTCCTTTGCCAGCACCATGTCTGCATGCATTCCATGAAGCCTGTGCTCAAGCCATGTGAAGACAATCATTTGTATATATAATGTATACATTTCTAAAATGTAGATATTTAAATTATTTTAGTAAAGTAACACATCCCTAGAAAGTCCAAATTAAATTGAATTGAATAATTGATTGAATAATTATGTGCCAGGTTTATTACTCAGTGATCTTCACTGAGATAATTCACCTACTTGTCTTCATTCTTTCACCTAAATTTCTGAGGAGTTGGTGCTAGAGATGTCAGATGTGGCCATTGCAAGCTGCTCATTTATTTTGGCCATAAAAACATTGCATTTAGAACAAGCATTCTTTGTTGAAGCTTCTGAAATTCCTTATACTGAGTTTGCACACATGCCTGCTTGTACTAGCCAAATTTGCATGGAGCACGATCAGTATTGCATTATTGCCAGTGTTGCCAACCCATGCTTAAATGGAGGGAGTATAACGTTTGCTCACTCTTCTTCCCCTCAAGGATATTATTTGTTCTGCCTCAAAAATGACTCTTTATTTTTCCCTTCTGCATGTTTTACAAAAGTTTGTATGTTTTTCTTTTCCTTTACTTCTTACTTTCAAAACTTCTGATATCCTATGGAGCTTTTGAGTAATTCCCATTTCCAGAAATAGCAAGGCATCCTTCTGAGATGCTGTTATAGCCTATTTTAATATAGCATGTGTTTATTTAAACTCACTGCCAAATAGCTCCTTGGTGGTGGTTTCTGCTTGGAGCCGAAGGTTGAATAGGCCACAGTGTATAATTCTAAGAGTGAGGGAAGTTGGCCTGTGCCAAGTCTAAAGCTCTCTTGGGAAGGGAGCACTAGCAAACATAGGCTTCATCTTTCAGGAATAACAGTCCTGTCATCATTTCTCATCATCAAGCCATTCAACTTGTCAAATTAGAATACATTGTTAGGGTTCTATAGGAAGCCCAATCTTATTGTACCATTTCTCCTTGCTGGAATGGAAGGAATGCGCATTATCACATCTCTTAATACTGGAGATGACAGATGACCTCATTCAAAAAAAAAATAGCACCAGTTTTATATAAAAGCAATTTTTTTCTAGCAACATCCCCCATACAAATAATTTACCATTGATCTTTAAGTGATGGAGAAACAAACCTTCAGCATTGAAGAAAAAAGTGAAACATTTGACAATATAGATTCTATTTTTGAATGCATACAACTGGAAACATGGAAGAAAATAAATTTTATACATGCTAGGAATTGATGACTTGAATATATTATAACCTGTAAATTAATAGATTGTTTCTCAGTGAAAGTGATAAAACTACATTTTTCTTCTTTTTTTTTCTGTATATAACAACAAATATACAGGCTAATGTATGTGGGTTTGTGTAAGTATCTTCTCAGAGCTCCAACCTCCTGATAGTCAGTCATCTCATGAAGCCACCTGCCTTCAGGAGCAGCTAGAGCTGGATCCCCTCTTCGCTGTTCCCTGACTGATTTGCATGCTCTCTCTTGTGTCCTCAGCAACAGGTGTCTCATTAGCACCTGAGCTGTGCCAGCTTCTCAGGAAGGCTGTGAACTGATTAAACACATGCTCCATTTTTATCTCTTTATGAGTCATTACTTAAAGGTTTTATCACCAGATTGCCACACTTAATTACGTGGAGCCATAATTAAATATGAGCATTCTTAGGCCAGCTTTTTAAAATTGCAGCTATAGCGTCAATGACATGTTTTGCTGTTTGCTAATTTAAAGGTTTCTATAAAAGAGGAGGTTTAGTGAGGGAGCAGAGTGGCAGAGTATCTTCTTGCTTACATTAATATTTTTAATCCAGTGTGAAAAAATCAAAAAGCAAAACTGAAGAGTCTTATGCTACAGTTAAAGGCTTGGAGATAATCAACAAAAATTGGACAATTAAATTTGAATATGCTAAGTTTGTTTTTATGAAGCATAAGAAACTGCAGTACTGCTTGCCTTATAATGGTGACTTATAGGGAAGTCAGGTGGCTTGGTTTCATTCTCTGATTTTTCTTTGGCTTCTTCTGAAAATCTTTAGACAGTCCTTAAATTCTTATGGACTATTTACTATAAAGAACATTGAGCTAAACTTTGACCTCCACGAGGAAGAAACATGTACTCTCATCAACATTTTCTATCTCCTGCAATGTCATATTGCACATGTTATAAAAGTCTTGTAAATTTCCTACAAAAGAATCTGAGCAATCACATGAGAGAATAATAAGCAAAGAAGGCATAACCTTTCTTATAAATGCTGTCTCAATTCCAAGAATTCTATTAGAAGAACATTTTGGAATTTCCTCCTTTCTGATTATTATTTTTTTCTCCCAACTTCTTGAAAGTCTCAAGGCTTGAGCCTCAATCCTTCTTTGTGGAAATTTTATTTCACTCTAGAAGTGTTTTTGAAAAACTTTAGTTTCTTCAAGGTTACCCAGAATTAAGAAATGTCTTAATGATCTGCAGATGCCTCAGGTAATGTTACCTGCTGTGTAAGTCCAGCAACCTGAGTTAAATCAGGGAACCTATATAGAAGTGGAAAGGAAGAATCAACTCTACCAAGTTGTCTTCCTACTTTCTGCATCCTATGCCACATGCACTCACCCCCTCACACACCTCATGCACATAAACATACACAATACTAAATGAACTAAATAATTTATAAAAGATCTTAAGCATCATATGCCAAGAGTTAATGATTTCCGGTTCATTTTTATGGGAGAAGATGCTGTGGGATGATGGAGAGGATATGTAACAGACCATAAGCAGGATTCTAGTGGATTCTCCCAGAACAATTATTTAATATTCCTCTAAATGAGAATTATAATTTTCCTGTGTCCTTTACTTGTTGACTATCTGTCATAATTTGGAAGCTCTTGAGTTGTAAATATGAAAAAAATTAACAAAATAAAATTGATATAAACACAAAAGTGTTAAATACAACTAAATTTAGTTTAACGCAAAAGCAATTGATTTTCACTCAGCGATGGTTGGCAGAAAGGCATGTATAATGTCACTAGGACTGGCATTTATTTTTTCTTTTTGCAGTCTTCTTTGACAGCTCAACTCAGTCTATGTAAGCTGAAATGGAAAAGGAGATTTCAAAGAAAAATTGTGGCAGAAGGAATTAAGCAGACAACAAAGAATTCATTCAAGATTATCTTAACAGGGCAAAGAGATTTCAGTTGACTCTTCTAAAATAAAAGACAAGGAAGATTTTAAATGCTGAGGCAAGCAAGAAAAAGAAATGGAGAACATTAGGAAAAAGCCTGGCCTCAATAAGATTAGGCCATCTATGATGCTAATAAGCATTTGAGGAAAGTAAGGCCTCACCCTCCCAGAGGGTCTGGACCATAGGAGTGATCATTTTCTTTGTTGAAATGATTGAATTTTGAAAGGATGGCAAGAGGGTGATTAAACATTTCTGTTCTTCAAGGTTCATAGAAGGACAGAAAAATAACATAAAAATCAAATGTTTTCCAAAATCAGTACTCTGACTAAAGGTAGCTCAGTGATTTCTACCCAGGAAGCAAGGCCATCCTAAAGCTGCTTCAGTCAAAGTCAATCCCAAAATAAAAGTGGAAAAGAATGACATTGAAGATATAAACAATTGCTAATCACTAACCGTGTTTCCCATAGTCTAAACAAATACTGAGGCAGATACAGTTTCTCAAAGAAGACGACTCTGACTGTGAAGTCACACTTATTGAGTATTATGGTTCCTTTCTTTTTCAACTTTGCTACAGGAAATATCTATTTTACTTTAGAGTCAGGTGTGCATGGTGGACACTCAGGCTTCAGTGCACAGATAAAATAGATGGCATGTTAAAATAAACTAGCAAACTAAATCAAGTAAGTTTCCATTGTGATAATATCACTAACTTAGACAAGCACCATTGCCTTGGAAAGGATGTTTCATTTGTTATCCCTTCGGCTATACTTCTTATTGCTCCTGATTCATAGTGATTGTTGGCTATTAAAATATAATTCTTTTCTTTCCTAATTTTACATACAAAGTCATGACCCTGACCTTCCAACTTCTCAGGAGCCCCTTCTTGTGTAGATTACACCCGTCTTATCACTTCTAGGTTCTCATCCTCTAAGTGTATTAGAATATATTGTGTTTGGTGTGTCACTGTGCTCTGTGGGTCATTCCTTCCCTCCAAATGGGCAAAAGCTTCTTTCATGAGCTTATAGGTATGCTGCTGCCTAATCCCTTAAAAGAAGAATATTAATCGTGGAACACAAATTCTATGATGCTCTACTAAGAAATAGTGGGTAACATTTAGCTTTTACTTCTCATTACAGTTCTCATCACAATGTGAGCAGAATAGAAATTAGTTCTTCTCTATAATGCCCTGCTGTGTTATTTTTAATGCTTCTTTTCTCTTCTATGAAGGAAATGGATCTGGTTTTTTATTGAATTATTGTGATGTATATTTTCTCTTAAAGGGAAGTGAATGCAATGGGCTGAGTAGTGAGAAACTTCCATTGTTTATATGAATGTGGTCAGACAGTATAAATTGAATTTTAAGTGGGGGGCATTTCTTTCTGAAGTCTGTCTTTGAGAATTTATTTTTTTGCTCTATAAACTAGTGATACTAACAAATAAAGATGGATGTAGTGTGATGTGATTCTAATGGCATCTAAGTGTTCTGGAATTTTTGGTGTTGCTTCCTTCTGTTTCCTCTTCATTGCTCAGTTCAGGTCTTGTATTTGTAAGATCACCACTCTTTTCTGGAGTTACCATGTTGTCCTTTGTATTATTATGTAATTTTTTGCACTGACGTTTGCCGATAGCTTCAGTGGTTCATGATTAGATGGCTCCTGGTCAGTTGTGGCCCTCGGGCTTGTGTGCCTCCTGTCACCTCTCTGGGCTGTGTCTGAATCTACCCTTCAGGGACCCCTGTAGTTGTCTGTTAGCTCAGTTCGATGTGGTGGTGTGTAGCCGTGCAAATTCCCTCAGCAGGAGCTGTGGGTATGGTGACAGGCAGACTTTATCTGCCCCCGCTCCAGAGTGCGCTGGGAGTCTGCAGACAGCACTTGGTCCTGGAAGCAGAACCGGAACCGATGGGCAAAATTAGGTCTTTTCATGGTGTCCCAGATTTCTTGAACATTTTGAGTTATGACGTTTTTAGTTTTACTATTTTCTTTGACTGATATGTCTATTTGAGCTACTGAGTCTTCCACTTCAGAGATTCTCTCTTCCATCTCTTGAGCTGTGTTTGTTATGCTTGTATCTGTGGTTCCAGCTTTTTTCTTCAGATTTTCTATTTCCATCTTTGCCTCATTTTGTGCTTTTTTTATTGCTTCTATTTCAGCTTTTAGTTTCTGGCATGTTTCTTTCATAGATTTGTTCATCTCTTCCAATTTTTTTGTTTGTATTTTCTTCTATTTCTTTAAGGCTATTTTTCATATCTTCTTTGAGAGCTTTGATGATCATCAAAAAGGATTTTTTGGTGATGCTTCCTTCTGTTTCTTATTCATTGCTCAGTTCAGGTCTTTTATTTGTAGGATTGCCACTTTCTTCTGGAGTTACCTTGTTGTTCTGTATATTATTACGTAAGTTTTTGCACTGGCATCTGCCCATGGCTTTAGTGGTTCACAATTAGATGGCTCTTGGTCAGTTGTGGCACTCGGGCTTGTGTGCCTCCTGTGACCTCTGAGGAAATGGTCTGCTCAATCACTACTTCTGCACTGTGCAGGGAACTGAATTTCAAGTCTTCAGTCTTTCTCTGTTCGACCAATTGGAGGTGGGGTGGTGGCTGTGCAAACTCCCTCAGCAGCAGCTGGGAGGACTGTGACAGGCAGAGCTTATCTCTGCCTGCTCCAGAGTTGCTGGGACACACTCTGCAGACAGCACCTGGTCCCGTAACCAGAACCGGAACTGACAGGAGCTGAAGTCTCCTCTCCCTGGCAGGGATACAGGTGCTAGGGCCTGCTGACCCCCTCACCTCTTGGTGGGATCTGAGTCTGTACTTCAGGGTCCCCAGTCCTTATCTGATCGCTCAGTTGGAGGTGGGTAGCGGTGAAAATTCCCTGAGCAGCAGCTGGGGGGACCGTGACAGGCAGAGTTTATCTCCACCTGCTCCAAAGTGCGCTGGGACACTCTCTGCAGACAGCACCTGGTCCCTTGTTCTTGTTTCTTTAAAGGAATGTTTTATATCTTCTGTTAAGTCTTCTATAATCTTCATAAAGATGATTTTGATGTTGTTTCCTTCTGTTTCCTCCTCATTTCTTTGTTCTGGTCTTGGTGATATAGAACCATCGGTTTCTTCTGGTGTTGTCCTGTTGTTCCTTATATTGTTGTATGTATTTTTGTACTAGTATCTGCCCATTGCTTCAGTGGTTCACTCTTAGACTGCTCCTAATCTGTTCTGGCTAGAGGGCTTGTGTGTCTTTTGTCTGCTCTGAAAATAGGGTCTGCATGGTCTCTGACTGTGCCCTGACAGGGGTTAGGGTTTTTGAAGGTCTATGAGATACAGTTCATTCTGGAGGCAGCATCTGGCCATGGGAGGGTCCTTTTGCTTTAGATCTCTGGGGAAATCTCCTCCAAGCCTAGGGCCTGTTTGCTAGTGAGAGTGTAAGGTCTGAACCATGAGTATGACCCTGCCCTGGAGATGAATTCTTTGGGCAAGCATCCCAGGAGCTGAAATGCACTCACCTCTGAGTCTGCTCTGGACATGGGTCTGTGTTTTGCAGGAATCATCTATCTACAAGACGTAGTTCACCCTGTAGGCAGGGTCCCAGCCATGGGAGGTCCCTTCTGCTAAGGACTGACTAACAAAATTAATCAGTCTTATAAAGACAAGTAAGGAATGAAGTCAATGAGGAGAATTTCTTACAGAAATATGAAACATCATATATGTTTTCTCTAGAGAATATTTTGTGTTATACAACTTTTATTTCTAGGTTTTTTTAGTATATTTTTATTTATTATTTGATGATTTTTACATCATGCATTCCGTCAGACTCAATTATCAGTCCTCTCAGTTTCATACCCACTCTTAAAATCTCCCCATTTACACAAAGCCCATTCTTGCTGCTCATTTACTTACTGGAGCAATATTAAACTCCCTATTGCCAGCCCCTTAAAGAGAAATGATTTCTTTATCACCCAAACCCTACCAGATGCCATCAATGCATAAGTGAAGCACTATGTCATTTAGCTATGTTCTAGCCTTGAGCCCTTTATACAATGACTTTTTTTTTTTTTTTTTTTTTTAAGTCCACTAATGACTGAGTATGTCCCCTGCTTATCTTCCTGGGTTTGTGATACCTTACTCAGGAGGATATTTTCCAGTTCTATCTAGGTATTTTTAATTATGTTCTTTTCAAAATAGTTTCCTCAACATATTTCTCAAGATCACTCTGAAATATCAAAGACTACTGAGAGAACTAAATACATTTTTTAAAATGTGGCCTTTACAAATCTATAATTGCCATGTTAGAAACTAAATTGGAACATATAGGAAAATACATAAATATAGATCAATATTTCTTCTAGCCTTCAGATGTTAATACATGTTAACATATTTTGCAGAGTCCTATGTGCAGACAGTAGAACAGCTGAAAAGATGAAGGCACAGCTTGATTATAGAAAGACTTTGATCTTGCAGATCTACTGAAGGACCTTGGCAACAAAGTTTATTCACACTTTTCTGTCCAGTAACAGTCAGAAGATTAAAGTGTGCATGAAACTATGCTGAGAATGTTATTGGAAGATTTTTTGAGGAAATGAAAATTTGAAAAAAATAAAATTCATTAGTATGAGAATGCATACATTTGGCTTCTACGAAATTGAAATTTTATGTAACACTTAAACACACACACAGGTGCATGCGCGCACACACACACATACACAGAGTAAATCTACATGTCCATATAAAGATCTTAGAAGATTCAAAGTTCTGTAAAAGAGAAAAAAGTCTTGGAGGCACACCCTATAATCTCCATCTTTGGAAGACAAGTCAGGAGGGTTCTAAATTTAAAGGACAGTCTTAGCTACATGATTAAATTCTGTCTCAAAACCAAAATAAAACAAAAATTCTTAGGAGAATCACAATAATTTATCATTCATATAAAACTTTTAAAGCATACCAATACAGAATATAGTATGTATTTATGAATATATGTGTATATATGTTTGCATGTGCATGTATATGTGTATTACAAGTGTAAGTCTATGATATAACACACAGAATGGACAGACGCTAAATTATGTCTCCAGGTTTGTGTTTAACATGTTTGAGAAAAATGTGAATTAAGAAATCCGAAATTTAAACTTATATGTAAAAATATTTTTATCTCAAGAAATTTTAAAGATAAAGCAAGCTATAAATTTAAAATTTGGTATTGTGTGTTCTAAGTCATAAGTTAAATCTAAACACTCCTTTACAAACAAGTTTCAAAAATTTTGTAGTGATCCCAGTAAATATATATGTGATATATATTGTTACAGTACTATTTTCAATAGACATAAAGTTAAAAAATAGAATTGTTTAATTTTTTAAGTTATAGTTTAGATGTTATAGACTTACAAAGATCTCATTTTTCTTGCTTAAAGCAGTCCACTGGCAATTTGAGATGGGTTTAGAGAAGATGAATGCAGTAGATCAAGTTTACTGTGTTATAGACTTGATATTAAGAACATTTATCTTCAAATGAAACTTTTTATCTGTTTACCCAATAAACTGATAATCTGAAAGATATCTGGTTATTTCTATCTAAAGTTAACCTCAGTTTTAACAAAGACAATCTTTGTTTCTCACCGAGAAGACAGAATTGTTTCTCTACTTTATACTTTGTTCATTCTTTTACAAAAATACTTGCAAATGTAATCACTTCAGTGCAATTGAGCTCAAAATTAATGGCAAGAATGGCCAGAACATATATTGAAGTCTATCTCACTTCTTCTTGTATAGCATTTACTTTGATTTTTTTTTAGTTTATGGTATTACTAGTTTGTCATGAATCTGAGCAAAATAGACATTAGTCAGGCTGTTTCTGACTTTCTTCAAAGCCAGTTATTGAGGCAGTAGGTAGCAGAAAGCACATTTCAAACTTATATGTAAAAATGAAGATGGAAGGAAACAAAATAGATAACCATGCATGGTTTTTCTAAAGACTAGTTATTTTTCCTCATGAATGCAGACAGCCCCCTCTCATGCCTACATGAAAACCAATCTTTCTCTTTGTCAGAAACACTGAACCGGGCTGGAAGCATCTTTAATGCATTATTTTTAAGAACTCAGTCCACCTTTGACAGACGAATTACTTGTTCAGTGAAGAGAAATCCCAGTGACAGGTAATGATCCTCTTCTGTTAAACAATTCTTCTGGTGAGGTCATCAGTACTGCTGTTGAAATGGGTTTTTGAAACATATTTTTCTGCTTAAAAGGCACTTTTTCTCTTATGGAAACATCGATTTGCCCATATCCATATTAAAACTAGTAAAATAAATATACATTAAAAGCCCTTTAAGAGAAGGTTATGTTTCTCTATATATGAAGTTAGTCAATTTCAAAATTTTGATGGCTTTAGTTTTATCCCCAACATCAAATCTGCACCCACAGATATCGATATGCAAGGAGACCATCAGAATCAACCTGAAAGCTTTTTCTATAGAGTGATATGTATTTTTTCTATCTTAGGGTATGTTTTTTTTTTTCTAAAAGGTCATACAGTGAAGAACAAGTTAGACTCTAAGACATCTAATATACTCAACAAGAAAGCTGTGAGGCCAAAAATACTTATGTGTAATATTAAGAACATTTACCACTCACTGTGAATAAAGCTATGACTTATTTCAATGATCAATTAAATTACATATGAGCTCTGATTTGACAAAAGACCACAGGGAATCATCTTTTCTATTAATTATATTTCTGATAGCTAGAAAAATATATACCAAAAAATTAACTTAAAGAAGACAAAGTTAAATTTGGCTTACAGAGTGAAGGCAGTCAACCTTCAAGGGCATATTGACCATGAAATAGCTGATCATATTGTTTTTGTAGTCAAGAAGCAGAGACAGATGACTATTGCTACTCATCCTGTATTTTCTTTTTTATTCAGTTCAGGATTTTATGCCACAGAATGGTAGCACTCACATTTAGAATGGGTCTTGCTACCTTATTCAGTACAATCTAGAAACATCCTTGATACATGTACAACAGTTTGTCCTCTAGGTGTTTCTCTAACTTGTCATGTAAAGTCAGTATGAAACATCACACATACTAAAAGTCAAATATCACTGTCACAAGGAAAATATCTAACAGGAATGTGTCTTTTGGTTAGTGAACCACACTCTATTCAGTATTTTGATCAAGATTTGTTGAACATTCTTATGATGTTATAGTTGGTAAATACAAATGATGGAGAGTAGACAGGTTTGTTGTCTTTATTTATCAGAGGAAGATAATCATGAGGATAAAGAGATGCCATCTGTATTGCCCCAAATAGAGTACTTAGAACATCAGAGAAAAGTGATTTTCATACCAGTGTAATTAAGAATTTTCTTGCAGTCTAAAGTTAATCTTGTTAATGAAGATATAAACCATTGCTCTTTAATTTACTTATGAAACTTAAGAAAGATGCTTTACAAATTTGATAACTTTTAAGCATTGAAAAGTTAAAAAAATACTTTTTAAAAAATATCTTTGAATTTTGACCTCTGATTTGTTCCGCTTATGTGGGAGAGCATGTATGTACCAATTATGAGGGAGCACTGTGAGAAATCCTTACATTAGATCTCCACATCTGCTTGTGTCAAATACATGAGTAAAGAGACAGATATCCACCCTCAGAAATTGAATAAAAACTCTGATGTCATAGTGAGTCAACTTTAATTTTTAATCAAAAATGATACTGTAATTTTGACTAATTCCAGGTCCAGCACTTAGAAGAAAATTATGTGATGCAGATATCAATTTCACTTAATTTGAGAATTTAAGTTGCTTTATACAGATAACCAAGAGCAATATCAGAACAGGGTTACTGTAAGAGAATTCTTGCAAAAAATGGTATTTTATTAATATGTGGGCATATGTTTCAAGGATAAAATCATGCATTGTGGTTTTCTGGTACTTCTTTCACAGTCTGTATTGCCAACCAGTGTTCTTTCTATTATTTTATACCCTATGTTATTTATTAAACAAGTATTTGCATGTATATGCTAAGTGATAAAGACATAACAGAAAGTCTGTTTAACTTAACATTTTATGTAATAATGGGCACTGGCAAATCTAAAACCTTCAGAATTCCAATGTGGGAGATTCTGCAAAGATATTATGGTTCAAATCTAGAGAGCATCAGGCTATTTGGTCAGCCAATGAAAATTTGATGCCGAGGCTCAAGTCTGAAACATGGAAGTCTAGATGAAAAATACCACAGTTCAAGTTCAAGCACGTCTATTGCATATTTTCTTCTTTGTGAAAGCAAGTCACTCTTATCTTAAACCTTCAAAAAAAAATGTGATGTCCAAGAAGGATATAGAGGGGAATATTCTTCACTCAATGTCCATGACATGAATTTGAAGGTCAATTGCATTTCCAACTACACTTACAGAAAAATAGTCACAAATTGCTACATAAAATTAACTATTTCCAAGTTAAGACATGAAGATGGTTGAGTGAAGAAAGTGATGGGGAAGGACAGGAGACCTAGGTAGGATCAGCTTATTTAAGATGACACTTTTAACCCTGATGTCTAGTGTTACAAAGGGGGGGGTTGTTACAGATAACTGGAACACCAGATGATTTTCTGTGTGATTAATGAGAGAAACTCTTATAGTTCTAATATAGACCCTTTTCTGAGGTTTTATTCCAAGTGAATAAAGATGTTAATGGAAATGGTTAAGAAGTGAATTTGCAGGATATGTTCCCTGTTGAGAAATAATCATTGCAGGTAAATTCTGGTCCCAGAAATGACAGAGCATTCTCTTTGCTAGAGATTCTAAGTTTAGACAAGATATTGAAAAATAGAGACAGGAAAGCATATCAAAAGCTACTAGAATTGCTGCTAGTAAAGGAAAGCACACACACACAGAAACAGCATCCCCAGGGGAGCTCTTTTTAGCGCTTGGAATACAGGTTGGCAAGAAGTCAAGCAGAAAGCTAGAATTTTATTGTTTGGATGTAAAAGAGCAGAAATTTGGGGGTGCTAGGGGAGCTGGGAATTAACAGAAAAGTAATCTCAGATAACAACTACAGAAAAGGAGACTTCTGAAATCATCTCTCAGTTTTGTCTGTTAAACTGGACATTATAAGCAAATGAGATACTGTGCTCAGAGTGTGAATGCAGACTAAGCACAGAATTTCTAAACTTCCTTTAAAATATCTTACCACACATTAAGTCCTTAATGAAGCTCTAAGTGAAGTCTTAGATCCACAAGTAATCCCTTTAACTAAGAGCAAAAATAGAAGACATGTGTCCTAGGAAAACATAAAGCAAAATAGAAGCAGTAACCAGTAATTTAACTTCTGTCTGTAATAAAAATAGATGGTCTTCAAAGAAGCATAAAATTAAATCTTGATCAATGTATCACCTTTAATGCCTAGTATAAAATCCAAGTTATAGACCTCTAAAGAAAGAGCATTCTAACCCATACTCTTAGTACAAAAGGAAGTAGACAAAAACAACCAAAAAGCAATCATTGCTTCAGAAATCTAAAGTATCAGCACTTAGAATTAGCAGATGGGAATTTTAAAGCAGCTTGTATCAATATAAACACAACATAAAAGAGAAGATGACTATAATAAATGGAAAAATGGAAAATTTATGAAGAAATGGGAACTATTAAGAAAACAAATGTAAACTTTAAAGCATAATTACAATCTTTATATTGAAAATATATTTTACACATTTAGCAGAAAATGACTTTATAGCTAGAGCAACAAAAGATTAGCTGCTTGAAGAACAGACAAGTTAATTACCTTTCAGTAGACTAAACTATATCCAATTGGAATTCCTAAATCAAAAGAGACAAAGAATTAGATATAGAGACTATTTAATATGATAAAGTATAAACATTCCAAAATTCAATAATAAATAATTACCATTAAAAACAGAGAGCTTATTGGATTTAAAAAATTACAAATTATTACATTTATATTGAGATAAAATAAAGTGAATATCATGAATGATGTTAAGAAATTTAAAAGCTTATCTTAAACACATGCCTTATTTATTTTTAAACTTAAAAATTAATTAATGTATATTTAAAGCTTATTCTTTGTCTTTCACATAATGTATCTTGATCCTATTCATTTTCTGTCCCTTTGAATATGCCTTTTGTCTTTAAAAACTATCCCCAAAAGTAAAATAGAAAATAAAGAGAACAACACAAACAAAGAAAAAAATCTCATTATGTAGTAGGATTATGGTATATTGTTTCTGTTTCCTGTCATTGTAAATATTTGTCCTGCCTATGGGTTTAATAAAAGCTGATTGGCCAAAGGCAGACAGGAAGTATGGGTGAGGCAACCAGGCTAAGGAAACTTGGAAACATCTCAGAACATAGACAGATGCCAAACAGAGGCCACAAGAATGTGACTGAGACATGATGACAAGGAGATGGCCGCAGATGCAGAGGAAAGAAGCTGAAATGTGATTTGAGAAGAGGTATTGAGCCACATGGCTGAAGAAGAAAGATGGGTTAGTTTAAGACTAAAAAGCTAGCAAGTTATGTGCCTGGGCCCTAGACCAATCAGCATAAGATTAATGTAAGCATCTGTGTGTCTCTGTGTCACTATGAGTGTTTCTGCTGGACTGCCAAAGTGCCAGTCAAACCTAGACCATAAAGTCCAGACCAGAAACCTCCTACATTATTATCATCATAGCTGTAGTATGTCACAGTGAGTCATGCAGTAAATCTTTTTATCCATACATCTTTACTTGAAAGTGTTTATTGCAAAGTCATTGGTATGGTTTAAGACTTCTAATTTCCACTACACTGTTGATGCTGGGCCCTTACTGGGACTCCTCATGGATATTCTGTTTGTTGTCCTGTGTTGTGGAGATCTTGCAGCTTTAGGTCTGCAGGGCTGGTCTCTTCATGTGTTCCAGCATGTCATAGCTGAGAAATGATGTTGGGGTGGGCCAACTCATAACCCTGGTTCTGGGCCTTGGCAGTTGTAGGGTTGGTCAGCTCACCAACTCCTCTCTCAACCCATCTTCACCACCAGAGTGAGCTCTCCAGCATTTCCCTTGCTAGTTCACACTGTGCAGTACTGAACAAGGGGCAGGGCTAGTTCTCTTGTTTCTAGATCTTCAGAGTCAGTTCTCCCACATCTACACCTTCAGGGCCAACTCTACTGTGTTGCACATTAGAGGTGTAGGGACCACTCTTTCAAGTGCTGCAGCTGGTGAAGAGCAGGGCCAGCTCTCCTCCATGCCAAAGGAAAAGCCAACTCTGCACAGCTCTTTTTTCAGTCTTTGTTGGTATCAGAGGCCACGGGTGGCTACATCAGGGCAATAAACCCAGACATAGACCTGCTGCCTAGGCTCAATATTACCATGGTACCTCAGCCTGCTCCTCACAACTTTACTTCTTCAGATATGCCTCTATCCACAGGAAATGAGCCATTCTGTTTTTCTCTTTCTTCAATACTATAACATATATTTGCTCACCATAATAATACCCATCTGCCCTGCACTGCAAGGCACCAGGTAGACATATATTCTCTCCTTGGAGCCCAGGGCAGTCTGCTCCAGGCCTGTATGTGTGTCTCTTTGTCAAGTTCAGTCTATCATGGTGTTAGGCAGAACTATGCTTCCACCTTGGAGCCTGGGTCAGTCTGAACAACAACAAAAAAAAGATGCCTTTGAAACTTTAGTAAACAAATTTTCAGACTCAGAAAAGTTCATCTTTGAATACTATCAAGCATTAAGGACGTAGTGTCCATCTGTATTAGATGTGGTTCTCTAAAGGAACAGAACTGATAGAATTGAATATATATATGTATATATATATTCTATCATATATGTATGTGTGTGTGTATTGTCTCTTAGTCATGGTTCTGTTGTTGTGAAGAGACACCATAACAAAGGCAATTCATCAAGGAAAGCATTTAATTGGTGCTGGTTTACAGTTTCAGAGGTTACTCCATTATCATGGTGGGGGAGCATGGCAGCAGGAAGGTGGAGCAAGGAAGGAGCATGATGCTGGAGATGCGACTGAAAATTCTACATCATGATTCACAGGCAGAAAGAGAAAGAGAGAGACATACACTCAACCTGGTGTGAAATTTTGAAACCTCAAAGTGCTGCCCCAGGTAACACACTTCCTCCAACAAGGCCACACCTACTCCAAGAACAAGCTGCCCTAGAAAAAAATGTTCTTTGATATTAGGCATATAAAAGATAGTTTAAACATTTAACTGAATAACATCAGCAAACAATAATGAGTAATCTGAATTAAACTCACTCCTATTTGTTATACCTTGGAAGAGCATGAAAACGCATTCCAATAGCAATTTTATGTTTTAAAGAAACTGAGATCAAAGACTTTTGTTTTCTTATAGTGTTCTCACAAGCACTCAGAATTCTTCTCAGGCTTCTACTCATGAACCATGTTCCAACAGTTATCCAATACCACATGACCAGCCCTGAAACTATATGCACATCAAAAGAAAAAAATTTGAATAAGCAGGATGTATTTATATACTTGTGCAAATAGTGCCACTCTGTGATGACTAAGCATTATACTATATGAGCCTATGGGGATCATTCTAATTCAAACCACCCCTCAGTGAAAGGGGATTGCTAGGTTGGCTCAGAGGACAGAGGACTCAGTCTGAGTCACCAACAATAGCTGTCTCACACTGAAGAGGCCAGAAATCCAGTAATCATTTAGTACATGCCAGTAATATTTTAGTAGTCCCAACCTGATGTTGTAAGCCTGGAAGACCCTTGTAGAGCTGCTGGTATTCAGTCTACATTGGATTCTAAAAAAATTGCTTTTAATATTTGTGAAGGATTGTTGCAGTTATGGCATACATAAATTTTCTAAGAAGAGTGAGTGAGACCAAGTAAGCAAAAGAACAATGTTTTCTTATTGTTATAATTTAAAAACAGGGGGTAGTGACCTTGGGAGGTTGGAGTCAAGGGGCCCCAGAAAGTCACAGCACCAACTCATGTGGAGGATTTATTGGGGGAGAGACAAGAGTTGAGGAAAGAAGAGGAGGAAGAAGAGATGAGAGTGAGGAGAGAAGATGGTACAGACTTGGCTTCTTGAGAGAAGCAGTGGGAAGATAGGAGAGAGAGAGAGAGAGAGAGAGAGAGAGAGAGAGAGAGAGAGAGAGACAGAGAGAGAGACAGAGAGACAGAGAGAGACAGAGACAGAGAGAGACAGAGACAGAGACACAAGAGAGGAGAGAGGGAGAGAAGAATTTGCTTTTAATAAGGGGATATAGAACACCCTCATAGTGCATGTACATAGGCTGTGTAATGACATGGCTATAGGACCCTGGGTTGGTTAGGTATCTGCCTGAATGTTAGCAACTGAATCCAGCTAGTCCTTATGGAGTCTCCCAAATATGCCTGAATGTTAACTAACATTCCTCTCTTTTGTTCATTCTAAAAAAAGTGAGGAGTTAGAAGTGGCAGGTAAGGCTGAATGAGGAATCCAAGTTCTTGAGATTGCTTTCTGTGGACTTAGGGGGAAGGTCATCCTTGGGGGACCTGAAAAAGATGGGGTGCTGGCCATGTCCTGAGGTAGCTGGTTGCTTTACTGCTACCTCAGGACATGATTTCAGTAGAACAAGTGACAGCTTGGATATGGCAAGATGTTGTTAGGCAAAAGATAAAGTTAGGTTTAGGGAGAAAAATGCTTTTTAAGTCTTGGTAGATGATGGAATGGAATCCCAATGTTAGAAAAAGGTGGGGATACTTAGGCTGTTGATTGACAGTACTTAATTGAGGGGTGCATCTCACCTCTTCAAAGTTGATCCAAGTTGACTTCCTGGAATATACAAGAATTCTTTGAGTTTGTGGAAAGATAAGTTTTAGACACATTAGCACTTACACCATGTCTTTTTGTCTGGGCTAAACTAGACTTGGCACTCTGTGTTTATGGTGCATCTTCCCACTTCAAATAATCTGATGAAGAACATCTCTTGCAGGACAGATTTGATTTTGGTTGATTTCACATATAGTAGAGTTAATAGCCAAGGCTAGCCATTACACCATCTTACAAAGTTTATTTATTAAAAGAGAAAAGAATACTTTCCAACATGTTTTATGAAACTAAAATAACCTGGATGAAAAACACTCTGAGGGATCTTAAAAAATAATAGAAATCACAGATAACATTTTTCAATGTGCATGAAGAGATGATTTGAAATTTTAACACTGGCTGTATGCTCAGGAGTATTTGGACAATGCACATTTCTCTTTTTCTCTCCCTCCTTCCTCCCCTCTCTCTGTGTATGTGGTATTTGTGTGTGTGTGTGTGTGTTTGTGTGTGTGTGTGTGTGTATTGGGTTTTTGTCTTGCTTTTCTTTTTTTAAGAAAAGGGGACACAAAGCTAGGTGGGCTAGGGAGATAGGGGAGAAGGTAAGAGGAGTTTTTAGAGGGGAAAGATGATCAAAATGATGTGTATGAATGTTTAAAGAACAAATAAAAATATAAAAAATAGCATACTAGGTCGGAGGCTGTGGGTCATAGATAAACCACATGCCTAACATGTGAGTCTCTAGGTTTGCTTTCCAGTACTGAAAAAAAAATTATTCAATTGAATTGATGATTGTCAAAAGGGACACATTAGGATACTTAGAATTCTCTTCCTTGTTTGTATAAGGCTGGAGATAGACTCGAAGGGATTAGAGAAGATATGAGGCAAATATTAGGAATCTTGATTTGTATGAGTATGTTTGTTGATAATTTTTAAATTATATACTTGAAATTAACATATAACTATTAAGTACAAATTTGACTTAAGTTTTAGTGGCTTATGGGTAAATTTGAAAGCTGTAACAATTTGGAGATCATTTTAATAATCCTGGCAAGAGGTCTTGGCGATTCTTTGTTGGATGTTGGAAATGGAGCTGGATGGCAGCTAGATTCAAGGGCTACAGTTTAGAGGTGAAGCTGGCAGGAACTGTAGATGTATTTGGCTACAGAGGTAAGAGATAAAATGAACTCAAGGACATTTTGTGCTCTTGGCAAAGGTGAGTAGGAAAATGGCTTTCCTCATTCAGAAATTGTGAAGACACTATACTGCAGAGTGAGTAGATGTAATGGACCCAGAGCTCTGTTTGCTCCTCTGCTGTTTCCAAAGCCTTTTGTAATTCTGGTATAATCATCGATAACAAGAAAGGACATGCCTGGTTGACTCTATATTCTGTATAGAATCCAGTGATTGGTATTTCCATTTGATATCATTAGTAAAAAGATTGTATTTAAAGCCTCTGAACTTCAAAATCGAACTCAGCAACTATATATTGCATAATAGAGGTCTGAGTTTCTTTTCCTTCCCTGTGGTTAGACTAAAATTCTCGAATCTAGAGATGGTGCTTTCATTCTTCTCCTATTATTGGTGAAGATTAAAAAAAACCCCTACATTTTAGTGAAATTTAAATTTAATTAGTCTTTATTTAAATTTCCCCATTGTTTCCTCTTTCCAGCCCCTCCTTGACACCTTCCTTTCATCTCCATTCAAACTCCATACCTTCTTAAACTGATAGCCTCTTTTTCTTAAATTAAGACACACATACACACACAATAACACACATGTATGGAGATAAATGCACAAGTATATAAATACATCCTGCTTATTCAAATTTTTTTCTTTTGATGTGCATATAGTTTCAGGGCTGGTCATGTGGTATTGGATAACTGTTGGAACATGGTTCATGAGTAGAAGCCTGAGAAGAATTCTTAGTGCTTGTGAGAACATTATAAGAAAACAAAAGTCTTTGATCTCAGTTTCTTTAAAACATAAAATTGCTATTGGAGTGCGTTTTCATGCTCTTCCAAGGTATAACAAATAGGAGTGAGTTTAATTCAGATTACTCATTATTGTTTGCTGATGTTATTCAGTTAAATGTTTAAACTATCTTTTATATGCCTAATATCAAAGAACATTTTTTTTCTAGGGCAGCTTGTTCTTGTGATGGTATACAGCTTGAATACATGAAAACTTTACTCATCTGATTTTTCTTAACCTTCAGTGCATAAATTGTCTGATGCTCTGAATAAAAGTGGTTATTTCATAAGACTTTAGACCAATGGTTCTCAATCTTCCTAATGCTATGACCCTTTAATACAGTTCCTCAAGAAATAGTGACCCCCCAACCATAAAATTATCTTCATTGCTACTTTATAAGTTTAATTTTGTTACTGTTATGAATTGTAATATAATTTGTGTTTTCTGATAGTATTAGATGACCTCTGTGAAAGGCTCATTTGACTCCCAAAGGGACTGAGACCCTTTAGGAGCTGCTTTAGACTCCTTATTTATCAGCTCCTTTCTCCCAGGTCTTACCAGCTGTTGAGTAGTGAGAGAACAAATAATGAGCTCTTTCTAGGAAGAGATTAATTCTCCCTCTCCTAGAAGTCATTAGTTTCCTATAGTTCTCTGTCTAGGGGTAAAACTCTGTAAAATTTTTCCCCATTACGTTAGCATATCTACTGATATTGCTATTACTCTCAGTCTGGTTTATGAAGCCATTTCTAGGAGAGATTGTTTCATAGTAGACTTCTTGGTATTCTGGCTCTTAGAGTCTATGTTCCTCTAGACTGTAAGCTGTAGAGCCATAGATTCAGAAACTGTGATGTAGATACATCCATTGGAGGTGAGCTCACTGTGTTTAGTTGATCTCTCACTGTATTTTGTACAGTTGTGGATTTCTGTGGTTATCTCCATTTGCTCTAAAAAAATGCTTCTTGAGTGAAAAGTGCTAGCAACACGCATATCTGCATGAGGGTAAAATTTAGAATGTAGTTGGGGATTCTGCTGTTAGAACTGTGCCAATTAGTAGATTATTTTCTAAGGTCCATGACCTCACTTGCCCCTGGAAGTTGGGTTGTAGCTAGTATTTGATGTAATTTCTTGCTGGTTGAGTGGACCTTAAGTCTAATTACATAGCTGTTGGTTACAACCAATTTGTGAGTGCCATTCATTGTACCTTTATGGCTATTTTTTTTTCATGTTGACCATTGTTTTGATTCACAGATGTCACAGGTAGATAGAACTATTAATTGCTCCTCTTCTTTGAAAGCTTTCATGGTATTTTATAGTACCATAAATGTTTATTCATGGCACTAAAAATAAACAAAAACAGGGTTTGGGGGATTAGTTTTAATTAGGAAAAGCAGAGATTATAAAAGCAAAATAATTAACTGATAAACAAGCAATAAATATAATGAGGTATGGCAATAGTTATCAATGCTTAGAGATTATTTAGAAGAAGAAAATGTACTCTAATTAGCTTCAACATACAACGCTCCATGAGACTTGTGATATGGCCATGGTTCGGCATTTTGGAAAAATTGCCAAAGCTGATTATTTTACATTTTTAAAAGTGAGATAAGACAATGCACATAATGTGGTAGACATTTGCACTGAAAGCAATGAGCATTTATACACATCTATGTGAAATGCAAATGCTGACTCTTAGCAGATACATTTATTTTATTTGTGAACACAGGAATCAGCAAATGCCACATTTTTTTTTCATAGTAATTATATAGTCTTATTAAACATTAGCTAAACATGATCATTAGCACATCTTAATTTTTAATTTACATCTTTACATATAATACATCTTAGATTGAAAACTTTTTCTTTTTTTATATAAACCCTGTAATGAGGAGTCTTCAAAGATGGTTCTGTAAAGTGCCACAATTTTTTTTTTGTCATACTAATCTTATTTTTCAACTTGAAAATAAATTTTGGGAAGAAATATTGATATCTTCACCCAACTCACAAATAGACTGCATTCTCATGGGTGGGTGTTTTCAAGTAGGTTTCTCCCTCACAGGCACAAAGATAGTGGATCCTATTTCCTGAATTCTACCCACCCTTGGTATCTGTTTCTGTCATGGTAACAAATGGATGAAACTTGAAAGAAGTCATAACTTGACCACAGAGAGAAGTCACCCAGGGCCATCTGCGCCCAAACTCTGGGCACTCATCTAGTAACTTCACATCCCAGGTGGTATGCAGCTCTGGACTGGTACAGCTGAGGCAGACCATGCTGCATTAGAGCATCATAAGAATGGGGTGTCATGGCACGTATCATGAGCACAGATGCCAAAGCAGCTGCTGTAGACTACCCATCCAAAACCACATGGCATAGCTCAAAGCTTTATGAGAAACATTTAGCAATGACATCTCTCCTTGAGCCTGTATCATCCTTTATTCTTTTACACAATTCTTAGGGTAATGTACAACTAGGCCAAGTTGAAGCACTGTGGGTCCATTTCTATATGACTGAACGTGTACATTTGCTTTATATTTATTTGACTTCCTATACTATGTAACATGCTTTCTCTTTAGTTTTTTCTTTAAAAATCAAAAGAAACTTATTAATACTTATTAAAAATATTTTGAAGTTAATGTAATTTGAGTTGTAAAACCTATAACATGACATTTAATATATACTAAGTATTCAAAATAAGTCAATCCCATTCTGTTTTCCTTTGGCTGAAACCAATTATGCTTATAGAAATATTCAAGTTAATTAAACATTTGTCTTTATGGTCTAGAGTGGGAAAAGTGCTTGGTGCATAAGGATATGGATAGTTTGGATACCCAGAACCCAAGTAAATGTTGGTTGGCTGTGGTGGCCTTAGAAAATGAAGACAGAAGACCATCAGAGCTAGCTGGCTGGCAGTGAGACTAGCTATTTCATAAGGATCTGGGTTTTATTTACCTTTCCTGCCTCAATATGACAGAAAATCAGTAGAGGATAATTCTATACATCAGTTTCCACATGCATGTGTACATCTGCTTACAAGTGTGTACCTACACATATACAATCACACAGAAATGCATACATAGCACATACATGTAAAAATGAGACAAAATTCTCAGTTACATAATTAAAACTAAAATTAAGAGGTAAATTAATGAACATACAACATAAAATTATTTAATAAGAAATTGTCATAAACTAAATAAGATAGTAAAATAGTTATTCATATTTACATATAGATTAATAAATACATAACAATAAATAATTTAGTTCTACAGTCTATTTTCAATATTTGAAGTATTCATAGGTCACATGTTTCCATGTTATTGGATACTGCATGTCTACAGACATATCAGCTTTGAAGGAAAGTTGCATAAATACAGAAAAAAATATTGGTTAATTAATCCTTGCTATTTGTTTAGAAAAATAAGATAGTGGGCAGTTTTGGTGGTTCACACCTTTAATACTAATACTCAGGAAACAAAGGAAGGTATATCTCTGTAAGTTCCATTACATATTGGTCTACAGGGTAAATTCTAGTACAGACATGAATACACATGAAGCTCCTTATCCAAATAAAGAAAGGAAAAGATTAATTGAAAACCATGTTGAATATGATACCTTGAAGATAAAAATTATCATTCTGCAAAAATAAGAGCAATTTTAAGGGATTGGGGACTGGAGAAAAGTTCAACTGTGGGTGTGAAGTTATTTTGATGTCAGAAGTTCTGTAGTGTGGTGATATATTACCTATTTAATAAAATCTAGAAAATCAAGAGGTTACCCCACAGTCAAAACTAGGCAGAGGTAGATTTGGGAGGTCCACGATAACAGAGCAGTAGTAACTCACATAGCTCAGGAGTTCTGGATCTGTGAGTACAAGGTCAAACAGCTTTGATTCAATGGCACACACCTTTAATCCTAGCACAGGGAAAAGCTGGCAGTGGTGACCTACACCTTTAATCCTGTAACTCCAGATATAGAGATTTTTCTGTGTTTCTATGAGTGAGTTCAAGGCTGACTACCAAATAGAGTAGCTCATGCCTTTAATCTTAACCCAGATGGAATACAGCTGGGTGAGAAGGGCATTTAAGGCAGACTTGGGAAAACAGCAGCTATTAGAAGTGACCAGGAGTGAAGCTGAGAAGACTAGAAGATAGCTGGGTGAGAATTGATTGTGGTGTTTCCTCTGTCTGATATTTCAGCCTTTCCCCAATATCTGGCTCTGAGTTTCTTTCAATACAACCAGAATTTGTGCAACCCTGTAGAAAGATGCTTAGTGTCTTAGTTGGAGGTCCCCTTGCTGTGATAAAATATCAAGACTGTAAGCAGCATGGGGAGGAAAGAGTCTACTTCAGTTCTTGCCCATTAAATCCATCATTTAAGGAAGGCAAGACAGGAACCTGGAGACAGGCAGAAGCTGAAGCAGGAGCATGGAAATATAATGTTCACTTGCTTGCTCCTTTATGACTATTTCATCCTGCTTTGTTATGGAACCCAGGACCACCTGCTTACCTAGGAGTAGCATTTACTTGCTGGGGTCATTCTGTTAGTTCCTGGGTTTTTCCCTAGCTCAAGGTTTCTAACCCCACAATGGCTACCTCTATAAACATATCTATTTTTTATTATTCCTTTCTTTTTATTCCCCCCCCCTTAACAATTCCATTCTCTTATGTTCTCTTTCAACCTCTGTTGTACTGGATTTCTGACCCTGTATGGGCCAGAGGTCTGACCTGCCTGCGGTGGCTTTTAGCCCCCCAAAGAATGACTCAGTCACTTATATTAATTTCATACTGTTTGACTTATGTCTCAGGCACATTGCTAGCTAGCTCCTTCATTTTCATTTAACCCATTTGCATGAATCTACCTGCCACACGGCCCAGTGGCCCCTAGCTCACCTGGGTCCTACATGCTGCTTCTTTGGTGGTTGGATGGAGTCTGCCTGTCTCTACTCTAATCCCTCCATTCACTTCTATGGCACCCAGTGCAGGCCAAAACAGTTTCTTTATTTATAGGATGATACAGAGAACAGTCCCACCACACACCTCTTTATCTCTTCTCCTCTGTCTTATTCCAACTTACTCAGAATATTTTCTCTACTTTTTCTTTCCATGGGGATCCATAGATGTTTCTGTTAAGTTTCTTCTTGTTACCTAGCTACTCAGGGTTGTAGATTCTAGACTAGTTATCCTTTGCTTTGCATATAAAATCTATTTATGAGTGATACATACTATGTTATTGTGGTAAAAACTTGTTTTGAGATATGTTTTAAACAGGGTTTATTTGGAGAAAATAGTTTATAAAATAGAGTCGGTTTTAGGAGAAGATGACAGGATGAGGTTGTAGCGTGTCGGAGTTTTTTTAAGGAAGATTTTTTATTTTTATGTTGTATGTTTGAACTCTTGGGCAGCTGAAGTGAACTGTGTACTTGGTCGGGGAACTCTCGCGAGAGAATGACGGCTTTTTGTCTTGGTCCCCTCCCTCGAAGGTTTATTTTTGGAATCTTTTTTAGTTAACTATGTTTTGTTTGATTGTTTATATATATAGTTTTTGATTTCCCGCTACATCATGTCCATTCCTCTGGGCCTGTGTTACCTCACTCAGGATGACACTCTCCAGATCCATCCATTTGTCTGCCAATTTGAGGATGCCATTTATTTTTCTTAACTGCTGAGTAGCAATCCATTGTATAAATGTACCACAATTTTTAAATCCATTCTTCAGTTGAGGGGCATCTAGGTTGTTTCTAGGTTCTGCTATTATGAATAATGCTGCTATAAACATAGTTGAGCTAATGCCCTTGGGGTAAGAATATGCATTCTTTGGGTATATGCCAAATAGTGATATTTATATTCACAACAGCAATGGTGGAATATTCCCCTTAGTCAACATACCCTCCAGCATTGGCTCTCAACAATTTTTTTTTTCTAATCTGACAGGTGGTATCTCAGAGCTGTTTTGATTTGCATGTCTCTGATGGCTAAGTATGTTGAGGAATTCTTTAAGTGTCTCTCAGCCATTTGAAATTCTTCTGTTGAAAATTCCATTTTTAGCTCTGTACCCCACTTTTTAATAGAATTTTTTGACCTCTAGTTTCTTGAGTTCTCTGTATATTCTAGAAATCAATCCTCTGTCAGTTGTAGGGTAAGTGATTTTTTTTTTTTTCCCCATGCTGTAGGCTGTCATTTTGTCTTATTGACTGTGTCTTTGGCCCTCTAGAAGCTTCTCAGTTTAAGATCTCACTTATTATTTGTTATTTGTTGCCCCCTTCTGAGGCCTCAGGATTGAGGCCCAGTGTAAATTCCTAAGCCTTCCTATAGTATGGCAACCTGTCTCTGGCCATAAGCTCTACATTTGGTTGACTCATCACCATCTCTGCCTAGCCTAGCCTCTGCTAACATGGTAAAATACTATTGGCCCTTTTTCCCTATTCTACCTACCCCTTCCCAAGACTTCCACCCATTTCTCAGAACCCTATATAAGCCCCAGACTGATGAAATAAAGTGAGTTCTTGCTTCAACAATGCTCCGGACTCAGACTGTGATTTCCCACAGTGGCTAGGGGGTGCTTGGTCATCAACACTCATCATTCTACTCCAACCCCAGGGAGATGCTGGCTGGTCTGGATCTCCCTCTGCCCTATCTGCTTGACAGAAAGAGTCTGGCAGTTGTTCTTAGTGTCTGTGCTACTGGTGTTATATTTAGGAAGTGGTCACCTGTGCCAATGCATTTGAGGGTATTCCCCACTTTCCTTTCTATCAAGTTCAGTGTAGCTGGGTTTGTGTTAACATCTTTGTTCCACTTGGATTTGAGTTATGTGCAGGGTGTAGATATGTATCTATGTGCATTCTTGTACATACCACTATCCAGTTATGCCAGCACCAATTGTTATAGCAACATTTACTCTGGAATGGCAGAGATGGGGAGTTCACTATTATGTTACAATTTTACAAAGGAAAGAAACTTTCAGCCAAGCCCATACCAGAAGATTGCATTAACTACTTAAATACTAGTAGTATTTTTTCCTTTAAACATATATTACATTTGCCAAAGCATAATTTTCTATTGCTTAGCAACAAGAGCTCATGCAATTATCTTTTTGATAAATGTCACCATTTATCTTTACTACAGGTTGAAATAGTCAACTAACTATGGCACACAGCTTCATGATCTGTGCATAAATCGTTATTTTAAATCAGAATTTTTTGAATGGAATAGAATCTACTATAGAAAACAAGAATTATATAAAAAAAAAAACCTTTGTAGTGTGAAGAATGGCAGTTAGTGTAATCCTTTGTAGGTGAATTTACTCTCTCCACAATTAAGTAAAGGATTCAGCTGCTACTTGGCAAAATTACTTACTGCTCAAAATTAAGCATGCATGATTTGTGTAGAAAAAGATGACTATGAATGAATAGAAATTATTGTTGTAGACAGCTTTTGTCTAAGTGGCACTTTAGAATAAAAGATACTTCAACACTGGGGAAATGGAGGTAGCTTTTAGTCATAGAACATAGTTAATCTCAATTCATCAGAGATGATGCAGAACTTTGAATGATTTTTTTTTTGACCACTTATTTTAGGGTAAAGTTACTTAAGTGTTTACATGAACTTGGGATCATCTGGAACAGGAACAGGCCAGACAATGACACTACTTAAATGTTGATTTGAAAGACTAATGTCAGTTGGGAAAATGACTTCAGAGTTGATGATAGGTTTTACTAATTTTGGAAAACATTTAAAGTGTGGAAGGATTAATGTCTAGACACTAATGTTCTGTTCTGTTCTTTAGTAAAATAAATACATTAGTTTTATGGGTAGCTAGTCTTCAGATTTAACTACTGTAACCAGTAAATCCAGAGGAAGAAAATGTGGCACAATATTTAGTGACTATACAAAACAATCAGTGAATCAGATAAAGTATGAAACTTAAACATATCTTTTTAATAAGGAAATTCAGCTACTTTTACAAAATAAATTAAAATCATAACACACATTATAATTTTTGGCTCTGTTTACAATGCCTTTTCTTTTAGTACATTGCTATTTAGAGTAATTTGGAGTTTTAAACTTTTTTATTAATTTATTTATTTATTTTATAATATATTTTTAGCATTTTTCTATTCACTCTACTTCTTTTAACTTCTTCCACAACTCCTCCACTCCTGCCCAGTTCATCCATTTCTTCTTTACATTTAATTTAAATCTATATTAATATTTAATGTAAACATTAAACAAAACAATTTTATGGATATAAATTTATAAATGTAATCAGCTCAGTTCATTTAATGTTGTTCAAATGTGCATGTGTTTTGAGTTGACTGTTTAAGATTAGATAATTTATCAGGGAGCTTGTCCCTGGAGAAGACGGACTTTCCCTCTCTCAGTAGCCATGAATTATTTGTAGTATTTTATCTAGGACTGGGACCGTGTAAAATTTTCCTTGTCCACTTTGGCATGTCAGTTGGTATTGTCGTATTTTTAGGTCTTGTTCAGGCAAACATGTCACTGAGATTCTTGATTTTATCTTTCTCTCTTCTTGAAACAACTTTGTACTATGATTATACAAATTTTTATATATATTCCAGTATAATTTACTTCATATTCTTATGACAATACTGAACACATATGAACGGTTCTTCTCATTATTTTATAAAGATGCCAAAATACTATGAAATAAAGTTCATTTTATGTTTTTCACAATAATATTTTGATAATCCTTTCCTATTTACTAACACATTTATTTTTTTATTTTATTTTATTTTATTATGAACAAAGAAGTCACACTTTCTATCCTTGTATATCCTTACTCAAAGTCCTTTCCTCTCCTACCACATCAGGTCATTGTCTCTTTTCCACAACTCCCCATCCCCTCCATGGGCAGGCAGCAGACAGTCCCAAGGTCCCACTGTCCCAATATTGCTTAGTTCAGCCACCACTCCTGGCAGATCCAGTTTTCTCCCTCCAACCTCAAGACTGAGTCAGGTGTTCTTCTAGGGGGAGTGGAATCCAAGGAATCAGTGCAAGGTGTTTCTGATCCCAAGCTGTTCAGTGGTTGTGGTTTGCAGCTTGGTCATGCTTTGATTTTTCTTGTTTGTTTGTTTGTTTGTTTAGAGTCCACTAATGAGTGAGTACACCCCCTGCTTATCTTTCTGGGTTTGTGATACCTCGCTTAGGAGGATATTCTCCAAATCCATCACTTGCCTGCAAATTTTAGGATCTGTTTTTTTTTTTTTTTTTTTTTTTTAACTCCTGAATAGTACTCCATTGTGTAGACATACCACAATTTGTTAATCTATTCTTCAGTTGAGGGACATCTAGGTTGTTTCCACATTCTTGCTATTACAAATAATGCTGCTATGAACATAGTTGATCTAATGCCTTTGGAGTGTGACTGTGAATTTTTAGAGTATACACTCAGAAGTGGTATTTCTGGGTCCTTGGGGAGATTGATTCTCAATTTTCTGAGAAACTGCCATACTGCATTCCAAAGTGGCTGAACAAGCTTACACTCCCACCAACAATGGAGGAGTGTTCCCCTAGCTCTGCATCCTCTCCAGCATAGGCTGTCCTCTGTGTCTTTTATCTTAGCCAATCTAACAGGTGTCAGGAGGTAACTCAAAGTTGTTTTGATTTGCATTTCTCTGATGGCTAAAGATGATGAGCACTTTTTCAGGTGCCTTTCAGCCATTCATAATTCTTCTGCTGAGAATTCACTTTTTAGTTCTGAACCCCATTTTTTGATTGGGTTATTCAAGGTTTTGGGCTCTAGATCTTGCGTTCTTTATATATCTTAGAGATCAGTCCTCTATCACTTGTAGGGTTGGTGAAAATCTTTTCCCATTCTGTAGGCTGGCGTTTTGTCCTATTGACAGTGTCCTTGGCTTTACAGAAGCTTCTTAGCTTCAGGAGATCCTAATTATTGATTGTTGATTTTAGTGTCTGTATCACTGGTGTTATATTTAGGAAGTGGTCACCTGTGCCAATTCATAAAAGTCTATTTCCCACTTTCTTTTCTATCAAGTTTAAAGTGGCTGGGTTTATGTTGAGGTCTTTGATCTACTTGGATTTGTGTTTTGTGCAGGGTGACAGGCTTGGATCTATTTGCATTTTTCTACACACTACCATCCAGCTATGCCAACACCATTTGTTAAAGATATCTTTTTTTCCATTGAATATTTTGGGGTTCTTTGTTGAAGATCAGGTGTTCATAGGTTTTTGAGTAATGTCTAGATCCTCAATTCTATTCCATTGATCCACTAGTTTCTTTTTATGCCAGTACCAGGCTGTTTTTATTACTGTAGCTGTACAGTATAA
The DNA here is from genome assembly GCA_004025045.1 of Sigmodon hispidus. Taxonomy (NCBI): domain Eukaryota; kingdom Metazoa; phylum Chordata; class Mammalia; order Rodentia; family Cricetidae; genus Sigmodon; species Sigmodon hispidus. The sequence goes on along the minus strand of PVIH01009736.1, from coordinate 38,447 downwards.
CTTGAAGTCAGGGATGGTGATGCCTCAAAGCTTCTTTTGTTGCGCAAAATTGTTTTGGCAATCCTGGCTTTCCTGTTATTCCAAATGAAATTGAGTATTGTTCTTTCAAGGTCCAAAAAATACTGTGTTGGGATTTTGATGGGCAGTGCATTGAATCTGTAGATTGCTTTTGGTTGAATTGCCATTTTTACTATGTTGATCCTACCTATCCAGGAACATGGGAGAGCTTTCCATTTTTCTGATATTCTCTTCAATTTCTTTTTTTAAGATTTAAAATTTTTGTCAAACAGATATGTTACTTCTTTGCTTATAGTTACTCTAAGGGATTTAATACTATTTGCAGCTATTATGAAGGGTAATGTTTTCCTTAATTCTTTTTCAGCTCTTCTATCTTTAGTATATAGAAGGGCTACTAATTTCTTTGAGTTAATCTTGTATCCTGCTACATTGCTGAAGGTGTTTATCAGCTGTAGCAGTTCCTTGGAAGAATTTTGTGGGTCACTTATGTATACAATCATATCATCTGCAAACGGAGATAGCCTCACTTCTTCTTTTCCAATTTCTTTCCCCTAAATCTCCTTTTGTTCTCTTATTGCTTTAGCTAAAACTTTGAGAACTATATTGAATAGATAAGGGGAGAAAGAACATCTTTGTCTAGTTCCTGATTTTAGTGGGATTGTTTTGAGTTTTTCTCCATTAAGTTTGATCCTGGCTATTGGCTTCTTGTAAATCGTCTTTATTATATTTACATATTCTCCCTGTATTCCTGATCTCTCCAGGGCTTTAATCACAAAGGAGTTTGGATTTTATCAAAGGCTTTTACAACATCAAAGGATATGATCATGTGGTTTTGTTCCTTTAATTTATTTATATGATGGATAACGTTTACGGTTTTTTGTATGTTAAACCAGCCCTGCATTTCTGGGATGAAGCTTACTTGGTCGTGGTGGATGACATTTTTTATATATTGTTGTATGCGGTTTGCTAAAATTTTGTTGAGAATTTTCGCACCAATATTCATGAGGGAAATTGGTCTGTAGTTCTCTTTCTTTGCTGTGTTTTTGAGTGGCTTGGGTATTAGGGTAATTGTGGCCTCTTAAAAGGAATTTGGCAATATTCCTTCAGTATCTACTGTGTGAAGTAGTTTGAGGGTAATGGTAGTAATTCTTCTTTGAATGTCTGGTAGAATTCGACACTGAAACCATCTGGACCAGGGCTTTTATTTTTGGGGAGGCTTTTAATGACAGCTTCAATTTCCTTAAGGGTTATTGGCCTGTTTATGTAATTAATCTGATCTTCATTTAATTTTGGTAGATGGTACCTGTCCAGAAAGCTGTCCATTTCTTCCAGGTTTTCCATTTTTGTGGAATACAGATTTTCAAAATATGATCTGATAATTCTCTGGATTTCCTGGGGGTCTGTTTTTATGGCCCCCTTTTCATTTCTGATTTTGTTGATTTGGACACTCTCTCTCTGCTTTTTCATTAGTGTGGCTAAGGGCTTATCTATCTTGTTGACTTTCTCAAAGAACCAACTCTTAGATTCATTGATTCTTTGTATTGTTCTTTTTGTTTCAATTGTATTGATTTCAGCTCTAAGTTTGATTTTTCCTGCCATCTGCTCCTTCTAGGTGAGTTTGCTTCTAATTGTTCTAAAGCTTTCAGTTGAGTTGTTAGGTCTCTAGTGTGGGATTTCTCTAGGTTTTTCATATAGGCATCTAGTGCTATGAATTTTCCTCTTAAGACTGCTTTCATTGTGTCCCATGAGTTTGGGTATTGTGGATTCATTTTCATTAAATTCTAGGAAGACTTTGATTTCTTTCTTAATTTCTTCCTTGACCCAGAGGTTGTTCAGCTGAGTGATGTTTAGTTTCCATGAGTTGGTTGGCTTTCTTTGATTTTTGATGTTGTTGAACTCTAACTTTAGACCCTGATGGCCCGATATGTTACAAGGGATTATTTTCATTTTTTTGTATCTGTTGATATTTGCTTATGACCAATTATGTGGTCAATTTTGGAGAAAGTTCTATGAGGAGCTGAGAAATATGTATATTCCTTTGCATTTGGGTGGAAGCTTCTGTAGATATCTATTAAATCCTTTTGCATCATAGCCTCTTTTAGACTCCTTATTTCTATGTTGAGTCTGTGTCTGGTTGATCTATCCAGGGTTGAAAGTGGGGTATTGAAGTCTCCCACTATTACAGTGTGAGAATTGATGTGGGATTTGAGCTTTAGCAGTATTTCTTTTACATAGGTAGGTGCCCTTATATTAGGGGCATAAATATTCAGGATTGAACTATCCTCTTGAGCAAATTTTCCTGTGATGAATAAGTAATGACCATCTTGGTCCCTTTTAATTGCTTTTAGCTTAAAGTCTACTTTGATAGATATTAGGATGGCAATTCCAGCTTGTTTCTTAGGATCATTTGATTGGAAAATCTTTTCCCAACCCTTTACTCTAAGCCTGTGTTTGTCTTTGTGGTTGAGGTGTGTTTCTTTTAGGCAACAGAAGGATGGCTTCTGTTGTTGAATCCATCTTGTTAGTGTGTGTCATTTTATAGAAGAGTTGAGTCCATTGATATTAAGGGATATTAGTGACCACTGATTGATATTTCCTGCTATTTTTCATGGTAACTTGTACTTCCTTTCTCTGGAGTATTCTTCTGTGGGGTTATTGATTCTTTGTGGTTTAATGGATATATCTGGGGTCCTTAGGTTGTTGTTTTCCCTCTAATACTTTCTGTAGTGCTGGATTGGTAGATAGGTATTGTTTCAGTCTGACTTTGTCATGAAATATGTTGTTTACTCCATCTATGGTCATTGATAATTTTGCAGGGGTATAGTTCCCTTGTCTTAGCAGCAGCTGTGGGAACCCTGACAGCCAAAGTTTATCTCTTTCTGCTACAGAGTGTGTGGAGACACACTCTACAGACAGCACCTGGTCCTGGAACTGAAACTGGACCATTTTAACTCATTTGTAATTTATTCCTTTTCATGACTATATAGTGATATGTTATAAAATAGACATGCTATAACTTATTTATGCAATACCTCATGTGTATTGTTTATTATGGTTTGTCATGTTATGATCAAATTCTTCGTACATATATGTTCATACTAATTCTTTTCTATTAATATGATTGAAGACTTTGTTTAATTATAAATAAACATGTAAACACAACATTATGTGTATTTATATATGTATACATATACATATATATACTTACTCTTGGACTGGGAAGTGTGGCTCAGAAGGTAAACATACTTGCTGTGAAGGCTGGTAGCATTGTAGAAAAATAAAATACTATTAAGAGTTCTACAAAGTGACCTTTCCCCAAAAGAAATAAATATGATAAAACATATTTTGTAATTAAAATATTTTTTGTTTATTTTTCAAAAGGAGTAACATACTCAGATTTCCTCCAGCACTGAATCAGATTTATAATTTTTTATTCCTCTAACAAATGCATGCTTATGTATTCTTTCTAATGAAATAAAAGCAAATACCCCAGGGGAAAGTATTGTTTTTATCTCATCAAGAAATTTTACTTTTCACGTTGACCTTAGCTCAAACAAGAGCATAATTTAAAATGCTAGCTAATATTCTATAATCAATCAATTAATTATGTGTTTATTTATAGTATACAGTATATTTAATTATATAATTAGTTATGCTTAGATTACATCATTAATGATACGATGAAATCATAAACTAATAATTTCATTTTATTCATAACAAATAGTAATCAACCACATGGGACTGATTATGTTTTGCTATTTTCCATTTAAGTATAGCTATTTTCTTATTAACAAACATAATGCTTATTTCCATAATATTTTCTATATTTATATGGTCATGCCAAATTTTAATAATTACTATCAATGGGATGATTAGGTTTGTATTTTATGCATACATATTACTCAATAAACTTTTTCATGCATCATTTATAATTTCTCACTAGCTATATTTATTGGCAAGGGTGTGTCATCAACTGTATTTGGAGTTTTTCTACCCTGCCCACCTGCTTTCACAAAACCAGCATCTGTTACCTTAATAACTAACTCAGGGACTTATATAAATTATAAATGCTTGGCTGATAGCTCAGGCTTGTTACTATCTAACACTTTTAAATAAACCCATATTTTTTATCTATGCTTTGCCCCATGGATCATGGCTCATTAGCTTATTTTCTACATTTTCTTCAGTGGCTGGTTGTGTCTTCTCTGACTCTTTCCTTCTTCCATCATTCTTATAGTTTAGTTGTTCCACCTATAATTCTTGCCTGGTTACTAGCCAATCAGCTTTTTATTAAGTCAATCTGAATGGCAGATCTTTAATTCCTCAGCATATAGCTGATGACTCTAGACTCTGCCCTTCTTCCTCCCAGAATTCTTCTAGTCTGGCTTTCCTGCTTAACCTTATTTTTTTTTTAGCTATTGGCCATTCAGCTTTTTTACTTAAACAATCCAAGTGAGAAATCTTTCTAGTATACAAAGGATTATTCCATAGCAATTGGTTTCTATTCAGATCCTGATAAGGCATCCTTTTCTCCTGTGTCATTCACTTTCAGATTCAGTTCTGCTTGGTGTTTGCTTTGCTCTGTTTTTTGTTTTTTTGTTTTTTTGTTTTTTTCTCTTTTCTTCTACCACATTGTTCTACTGCCATTGAATGCACTCTACATGAAATATTTTTGGAAATTAATCCATATATACAACATGTAAATATTCTCCTCCATAGAATCTCTAACAGACATATAATAGAGTAATTGTATTTTAATTTACATATTAGATTTATTGTCTGTTATTGCCTCATGAAGTTTTGCAGACTGAGAATTTCCATGGTCTGACACCATAAACCAAATACACATGCCCTTAAATACTGTAGTCTAAGAGCCTGAGAGACAGAAAACCATTGGTATATATTGCTATCTGTATTTGGAGGCCAGAGAGCCAAAATCTCTAATGTACACATTTTCAAGTCTGTCGCCAGAGAGAAAACAAATTCACCCTTTTCTACTTCTACATTATTTCAGCTTTCAAAGAACTGAATGATGTCCATTAACATTGGGCAAATCAGAGTGACTTAATCTACTGACTGAATACTAAGCCCTTTCAGACATACTCAGAAATAAAGCAAAAGCAAATATCTGTGTTTCTTTCAGCCCAGTCAAACTGTTATACAGTATGGACCCTCAAAATGCTTTTCTCACAAGATAAGCTAGATGTCATACTTCTCCTAAATGTCATAATGCCCATACACATATTGTATCTGGAGTGGAGGATTAGCCTGTGATTCTAATGTCATTAAGTGTCAGATCTAAAAAACATTGCCGAAGATAGGACCTACTGTTTACATACTCATTCACTTAGAGTGGCAAATGATTATCATTAGCTACTTTCTACTAAGAATGTTAGAGGTGATGAGTGATGACATCTAATTGGCAACATAATATCAATGCAGAATTTAGACATTCATATTTAAACAAATTAAGCAAATAAAATAAATGTCAAAGGAAAGGCATGCAAATAAAGAAACCTGTCATGGCTTAGTAGGAATTGCTAAAAAGCAGTGATAACATTATTATTGGGATGTCAACAGAGATAAATGCCATTTGTACAGGTGAGAGGAAATGGGTTGACAGCAAAAATATCCAAATGTATAAATGTCACTTGGTAATGATCTTTTTTGACATCTTTATCTAAGATGAATGATAAAATTCAGTATACTGAATTTTTTATTAAATTTAAAATTAGCAAAAGTACACTTATTCTTGTGTTCTAACTCATCCAGTGTAACATTTTTTTTCTCAAATGGTCTAACTTTCTTAATGAGCAAGAGGAAATTGTAGTCTGTTGTTCATATGTTCTTCCTAGTGAAAGATACTTATCAGTGACTAAAAATGGGCATGGGAAAAAAAGGAAGACGGATAGGCTGGTATTGAACATGCTGCACACAAAGGGATCACAACCCCTTTACTGAGTGTTGGGTCTTCATTCTCCTTACAGGAAAAACTCATGTCCCAGGTGTCCTATCTGTTTGCAGTCTCAGGCTTAGGAGCCCATGCAGAAAGCAAAAGACAGGAGGACTCTTGGAGGGCATAAAACATTCTCCTCTCAGGGCAAAGGGACAAGAGAATGGTTCTTTGGAGAACCTTAGCCAAGTGACTCTGAGCAGTTTGGGTTCAACTGAATCTCAGCAGCACTTCAACCTTAAATATTTCTTGCCTTCCCTTAAATATATACTTGTGATAGTTTGAAAATAAGTGACCCACATACAGAATGGCACTCTTAGGAGGTGTGGCTTCACTGGAACAAGTATGGCCTTGTTGGAGGATGTGCATCACTGTGGGGATGGTGTAAGGATTCCTGGCCTTCCCTAGCTGAGCCACCTCTGGCCCAGGTGGGATGCACATTGCACGGAGGCATGCTCCTGGGCGTGGCTACATAAACCTTGCAGCACTGTGTATGGAAGCATCTCCCAGGACCCAGAAGCAGGTCCCTGGACCCATGAAGCATACCCGTGCACACCCCTTCCCTTAAAAGTGACTGCAAGCATGTGCTCCGGTCCTTTTCTCCTCTGTCCCCTGACTTCTTTCTCACTCCTCTGTTTCTTTATCTACCTGGGACTCTTCTCTTAAATAAACTCTAGTGTGTGGCCTTGTTAGTGTGTACTTGCTCTCACGCATGGAACTAACAGATGGGCTTTGAAGTCTCCCAGCTGCCTTCCTTCTCTCTGCGACAATAATGGATTAAAGTTCTGATATGTAAGCAAGCCATCCCAATTATATCTTTTTTCTTTATCAAAGTTGCCATGGTTAAGGTGTCTCTTCACAGCAATAGAAACCCTAACTAAGACAATAGCCAAGACTGACCTTAGCCCCAAACTTTTATGGAGTTTGTGTAGACCATTCAGTAGTTAATGTCCTATTTCTGCTAAAGCTGAATAAATTCCAAGGCTCTAATATTTTTGAGAAAATTAAACTAAATTTAAGAAACAATTTAAGCAACCACTTGAAATCTTCAATATGCAAAGAAAAACAGCAGTAAATCTATGAGGAGAGATATCCTAATATATATATTTTATTAACTATATAAGTTACTATATAAAATAAAGCAACAAAAAGACAAAGAATTAAACATAATCATTTAAAAGATTAATCGTAGCTTATGGAGATAATTCAAGATACTTTCATAGTTAAAACACTTACCATGTAAGAAGGAAATTATGAGTTCAAACCCCCAGAAATCTAATGCCAGATTCAATGGTGTTCATCTCTAACCTGACTGGTCCTTCTATGAGATGTGAGGTGGAGAAAGAAGAATTCCCAGAAACTTACAGATCAGGTCTCCTGGCCTGCACAATGGCAAAAACAAGATTCTTTCCTATCATGGTCAAAGGTGAGGACATATATCCACAGTTGTCCTTTGTCTTCCACATGATACCATGGTATTCATGCACATGCACACAAACACAGGGTACATTATACACAGAAGTAAACAACAATATAAAGAAGCACTCTGAGCAAAGAGTCATGATAAAGGTAATTAGAAAGCTACTATACTCAACAAATTGACTCGCACACTGATGCATTTTTAGAGTCTGGAATTATGCTCATTTTCATGTTAGGTGGACTGAGTTCTCCAAGCATAGTTTATTTTGAAATTTTAAAACTTATTTCCACACAAATGTACACTTTTATGAAAATAGATTTTATATGTTTAGAACCAAAGAATATCCTCCTGAATTTTCTATTTCTGAATCCTGTAAAATAAATCTTGTCACATAAAATACAGCCTATCACTCTGGGTCACTGTAGTAGTTTGCTGTTCAAACAGCTTTTATTAATAATGATTTGTCATACATAATTGGTATAGACACATTTTGTTAATACTATGCTACCTACTTGATTATATGCCCAAGTTCACAGAGAACTAGTGGGATTTTTAAGCCTAATATATGATATCACAAGAAAACTGTTAAAGATATGTGCAAAGAAGAGCATCAGTAGCAGATTAATTTGAGAAAGTCTTAGTCCTCAAGAGAAATAAATGGAAAAGGTGCATTATTTTCAAAGAAAGAAGTTATGTGATTTTTCTCAACCAAAAGCACAGCATATAAGATATTTAAGGGTGGGAATATTTTTTGAATTTCTTTTAAATGAACCCTTTAATCAGCTCTCATATGCAACATTCTTGAATTACACTATTCATTAGTTTGCAACACTGAGTTGCAAAATCTCTCAGTACAATGGTACAGGATGAAATGAGACAGTGGGGAGAGCATGGGATAGACAGCACAGTACCTTATCTAGAGATGTGAGGAAAGTCAGGAGATTGAGTCTTCCAGGAGAGAGAGGCCCTTCAAGGTAGTGTCTTGGGGACATTTGCCCTAGGGAGATAGTATTCTGTCAAGAGTTTTGTTGCTGCTGTTTTTAAGAGTTTGTACAGGTGTGGGGCACTGAAGTGTACTTAAGCTCAACAACACATGGGCTACTTGTCCTTTTGATATGAACAAATACCAAACAAGAGGTAAATGAAGTAAGGAGGATTTATTTTAGCTCAGTTTAGGAAGGAGGATGGCTGAGGCTCTAGCCTTGGTGTGGGAGCTTGAGATTAGTTGAAGAAGTGGAGAGAAATGAATGCTGGTAACTAGCTGGCTTTGTTCCCTCCCTCCTTTTATTCAGTCTAGGAACATTGCCTGTGAGATAATACTCCCACTTTCCAGGAGAGTCCTCCCCACTCAGTTAATTTTCTCTGGAAATGACTTATAGGCATACTCAAAGGTGAGACCTATATTGTCTTCGTCATTTCTTAATGCAATCAAATTGTCAGTTAAAAGGAAGCACACTAAGGAAAATAGCAAAAAGATACAAGGTGGTAACTGCTAGAGGACTTGGACAGCAGGTGTTTAAAATATACACAGTTAAAATGAATATTTTAAATATATATACAATTAATACATATTAATAATTCTTTGATAATAGCATACAATGTATTTTGATAATATCTTCTCTATGCCTAATTCCTCCCACACAATTCCTCTTCATTCCTGCCTCCACATCCTATTCTCTTTTATTTTTACTTTATCTATGCCTACACTCAGAAGAGAGTTGAATTTCTCCTTCTACCCTATGCATTCTGGGAATCAATCTTAGGTTATTGAGTGTGATGGCAAGCATCTGTGTTCTCTCTATTTGTGGATATTGTTCTTTTCATTTTTTTCTATGTGTTTTAAATCACTTTATTCACCCATCATCTTTCAATGAACTAAGAATGCTTATGCTTAAAGTCCACTAATGAGTGAGTACATCCCATGTTATCCTTCTGGGTTTGTGAGACCTCACTCAAGAAGATATTCTCCAAATCCTTCCACTTGCCTGAAAATTTTAGGATATCATTTTTTTCTTATTGCTAAGTAGTACTCCATTGTGTAGATGTACCACAGCTTGTTAATCCAGTCCTCAGTTGAGGGGCATCTAGGTTGTTTCCAGGTTCTTGCTATTAGAAATAATGCTGCTGTGAACATAGTTCAGCTAAAGCTTTTAGGGTGTGAATGTGTGTCTTTAGGGTATATGCCTAAAGGTGGTATTGCTGGATCCCTGGGGAGATTGACTCCCAGTTTTCTGAGAAACCATCATACTGCATTTACAGTTTTGTTTGTAAGGTTCTCAAGATGCTATTACATGTTAAGAGTTTAAACATGGCTCAAAGCAGAATCCATTACTATTGTTTTTACTATACTGAACTTACACATCTGGTATTTTAGTTAGCATCTAAGTATCATGAGTAACCAAATTGTTTTATGATTTTCATTGGAAGTTTGAATGGTGAGGGTTGTAAATTCCAGAGGGATTCTCAATGGTCCATCCCTCCTTTGATCAGCTGACCTTGGAGTTGTTTCCCATTTTAGCCAACAACCTTTCCATTTGTACTGTTCTCAGTCCTGCAGACTGTTATAGCCAAACAGATACATCCAAAGGTTCAAATAAGTTTTTTTTTTTTAATTATTGGGCATGTCAGCTCTCTTTTCTGTGATATGAAAGCAAGACACAGATAAGCTGGACAACTGAACAAAATAGAGAGTAGAGTAAATTACCACTGTCATCCCAGATAACAAACTTGATCAGCAAACAACCTTGTTATTATGAACATTAAAGTAAACCTAGCCAATATCAAAAGAGAAACCTTGGTGGCTTTACAGACTTATGGTAGACAAAGGCATATTTTTCAACAACTTGATGTTGTTTATTAGGAAATGACATACTAAGTTCCTGATAGTATGAACTATAAGCAGGTTTTTATCTATTCATATCATGATGTATATGCCAGTACGTGTTAAAACATGTTAGAAAGCAGAGCTCCAAATAATGGAACTTAATAAACCTTAAGAAAGATTGTAATGTAGTTGCAAAAGTTGCTTATATTCTCTTGATTTTCTCTCATCTAATTCCAAAGAGCAAAATTACCTGCTTATCTAAAACATGCATGTGTGACATCTTTCTTTTCAGGCTTAACTTTAGGGTATGTATAAATGAAGTGTCATCATCTGAGGAGAATGCTTAAAGGCAATATTCCTGATGTAAAATATTATTGTATTAGAGAAGATAATTTACTGGAACATGATGAAGATTTTAGTGAGTGGTCCAAAATAAAGTGGAAACTGGTCATGTCTTGGTAAGAACCAAATAGGGTTATATCTACATATAAAAGACTGAGGAAAGTTGTAATCATAGTCACACTATAAATATTGAAGAAACTAATTGAAGAAGGCTTAGTTTTATGGAATGTGTTTTTTTCTTTTTCCCTTTTCCTCTTTTTTTTTTCCAGCTCTGTAATTAGATTTGTTTCTTTCAAGCAGTTTGTTAAAGTTTGGTAACATTGCTCCTAATTATTGAATTTTAATTTTAAGTAGGACAGGAGTTTTCAACCTATGGGTCACAACCCCTTTGGGGGTAGAATGACCCTTTCACAGGGGTCATCAAAGAGCATCAAAAACCACAGATATTTACATAATGATTCATAACAGTAGCAAAATTACAGTTATGAAGCAGCAGTGAAAGTATTTTTATGGTTGGGGGTCACCAGGACATGAGGAATTGCATCAAAGGGTCTCAGCATTAGAAAGGTTGAGAACCACTGATGTAAAACAATTTGTATTGCTCTCATTTCCAGCCTATGGGAAAGAATGATAACTTCTTTGTTTTGTAGATGAAGGAATGATTAATAGACTTTTTTGGTTTTGCAAATTTTATCCATGAATACCATATTCATACTGTACCCCTTCTCTCCTTCAACTTTTCTTCCTTCAAACTTACCTGCACCAACAATTCTTTCCCAAATTCATGTCTTCTCATTTTTTATTACTGTTACAATATGTATAAATACACATTTATAAATGCCAAACACTGAATTCATTTAGTGTTACTCATATGTACTTAGAGCTGACCTCTTAAGAATGGATAGGGGCTCATCACTGGAGAAGACTGATTTTCCCTCTTTAAGTAACTATTATTAGCCAGTAGCTCTTCATCTAGGGTTTGAAACTTGTGAGACTTCTCTCAGCCATATTAGCATGTCTATTGATGTTGTGATTTTAAAATTCTGGTTTGGACAACAATGCTATTGAATTTCCTGAGTGCTACTTTTCTGTCATAAATAGAAGACACTCTCACAGTGGACATTCTAGACTTCTAGTTTTTACAACCTTTCTACCCCATTTTCTATAATGGTCCCTTAGACTTGTGTTGTAGAGCATCAACTGGGTCTTGGCACCTAATACTCATATCTCTGCATTTTAGGTAGCCATGGATTTCTGCAACGATCTCCATCTGCTGTAAAAAGGAAGCTTCCTTTATAGAGGTTGAGAGCTGCACTTATCTCTGTGTATAAGGATGAGGATTCAGAACAGGTAGAAATTATACTGGCATAAGTGAGTTACAGTAGGAGGTGCTCTTCTAGGGTCATGGCTTCATCAACCATCAGTACTGGGAGAGGATAGTAGTACCTGGTATGAATTCTCTACTACTGAATGAGCCTTAAGTCCAATGGATGTAAGATTTTAGTGCCATGATCTTGTTATTAAGGCTATTACTGTAATTCGTAGAGGTCATGGTTGGATAGGACTATTGATTCACTTGTTCTTTTGGAAGTTTACACAGCTTTTTTTCTTAATGAATTAAGAGCTAGTAGCACAGGGAGAAGTCTTCCAGATTACTTCCAACTCAGTTTCCCCAAGTCTTCTCTCCAAAGTCTGTGGTCTTCACCACAGGGTCTTAGTATTTTAGTTACCTGGTTTTTGTACTCTAGGTTATACACTGACCTCTAGAGATTTGCAGCTTGGATCCAAAAGTAAAACAGACCATGTAGTGTTTTTCTGTGTCTATGCTGCTTCACTCAGTGTATTTTTTAATTTCTAATTCTATCTATCTAGCAGAAAATTTTATAATTTTATTTTTGTTTACTGCCAATTAGTATTCTGTTGTATATAAGTAGCATATTAACTATCCATCATTTAAAGGACATGTTTGTTTGTTTCTATTTCCTTGCAAATTGACAAAAGAAACAATATATATGGCTAAGTAGGGGTCATTCATTAGAAACAAAGGAAGAGACAAATGTGTCTACATTCTAATTGTCAGAGCCTGTGCATATTACCTCATTTAGCAAAAAAGAAAAAAAATTATAGACTTTATTTGGACATGGATAATGCGTTTTGCAGATTTCCAATATATTTGCAACAGTATCACAAGTCTCTGAGAAGTAGTAGAAGGCACAGGATAACTGGAGAGTAGGCTATATGTCGGTGAACCTTCTCTATATCTCTGGGTTTTGTGATGAAAATTTTGAGTGGCCTTCAGAAGCTGGAAAGAGTGGAAATGTGTGATTCCCTCCCAAGAGCCTCAAGAGGAAAACAGCCCCATCAATCCTATATTTTCTTCATTAAATCTCATTGCTGATTTCAGAGTCCCTCACAATAAATTTCTGTTTTTTAAAACTACTGAGTTGGTGGTAATTTCTTACAGACAGAAGAGAAAACTAGGAAACTAAAAAGTAATGTATATGTACTGAAAGTGGGGAGATGAGTAACAGGTTGCTTTAGTTAAAGACAAAAAAGGAAAAGAAAAGTTAAGGTACAATTGTCATAAAGTTAGCAGTGTCAATGGGAATGGAAAGGAAAAAAATAAATGGGAAATATGAAGAAACCAGAAACATCAGAAATGCAATAAAAAAATGGAATAAAAGAAAATGGGTGACACTTTTTGAAAGCAAGGAGATTTTCTCCAGTGAAAATGCGTCTCAAATCCACATATCCTCAAATATAACAGCCTACAAAGCATTGAAAGAGGTGCTAGGGCTAAGGACCTTGTTTGATCATGGACTTGTGAAGGACTTAAAATCTCAGAGAGCTGCTTATTCTTGGCTTGGCTTCTTTGACTTTGGCTTTATTATGTATACCCCGTGTAAGGCAGCAGCTGCTGACTGCATCAAAGTTGCAGTATTATGAGAATTACAGAGACCTTTTTTTCATTACTTGGCAACACTTTTCTGTCCAGGTGTTCGAGAAACTCAGACCATAATTATGCCAAAGCAAGAATAGATAAGAAAAGTTCAGTCAAGGAAGCCAGATTGCTTTTTGTCAAAAGAGTCTGTCAAGAGAGAGCCTAGTGTGGAGCAAAGAACGTGAGCTTGGTAGAAAATGCTGAATTTGCATACTGATTCCAAAATTTAGTGTGAAGACACAGTACAAGCAACTTTCAAGCTCCGCAGATTTTATTTTCTTGTCATTGTTCACCAAAAGTAAATTCACGTGTAGGGGTTGAGATTGCAACATGCAAAAAAAATGAACTGATTGGTAGCTACAGTGTGTTGGTACAGAGTGGATGCTTGCTAACTTTAATGTACAAAAGAAGAAGCTTAAAGGAAGTGGGGAGCAGATGCACCTATGAAACCACAAACAATAATCCCACAAAAGAATAGTCCAGGGAAAAGAAATATATACAAACTACCACCAAAAATAGCAGGAAATATCAATCAGTGGTCACTAATATCCCTTAATATCAACGGACACAACTAACTTATAAAAAGACACACACTAAAAAGATGGATACAAAAACAGAAGCCATCCTTCTGCTGCATACAAGAAAAGTGTTGGGAAAAGATTTTCTAATCAAATGGTCCTAAGAAACAAGCTGAAGTGGCCATCCTAATATCTAACAAAGTAGACCTTAAGCTAAAAGCAATAAAAAGAGACTGATATGGTCATTACTTTTTCATAGCAGGAAAAATTGGTCAAGAGGATATTTCAATCCTGAATATTTATGCCCCTAATATATGGGCACCTACCTATGTAAAAGAAACACTGCTAAAGCTCAAAGCCCACATCAATTCTCACACCCTAATAGTGGGAGACTTTAATACTCCACTTTCACCCCCAGATAGGGCAACCAGACAGAGAATCAACAGAGAAATAAGGAGTCTAACAGAGGTTATGATGCAAAAGGATTTAATAAATATTTATACAAGCTTCCACCCAAATGCAAAGGAATATACATATTTCTCAGCTCCTCATGGAACTTTCTCTAAAATTGACCACATATTTGGTCATAAAGCAAATATCAACAGATACAAAAAAATGGAAATAATCCCTTGTATCATATCAGACCACCAGGGCCTAAAGTTAGAGTTCAACAACATCAAAAATGACAGAAAGCCTACCAACTCATGGAAACTAAACATCACTCAGCTGAACCACCTCTGGGTCAAGGAAGAAATTAAGAAAGAAAACAACGACTTTCTAGAATTTAATGAAAATGAATCCACAATGTACCCAAACTCATGGGACACAATGAAAGTAATCTTAAGGGGAAAATTCATAGCACTAGATGCCTATATGAAAATCCTAGAGAACTAATAGCACAGCTGAAAGTCTTAGAATAATTAGAAGCAAACTCACTTAGAAGGAGTAGATGGCAGGAAATAATCAAACTTAGAGCTGAAATCAATACAATTGAAACAAAAAGAACAATACAAAGAATCAATGAAACAAAGAGTTGGTTCAATGAAAAAGTCAACAAGATAGATAAGCCCTTATCAGAACTAATCAAAAAGCAGAGAGAGTGTTCAAATCAACAAAATCAGAAATGAAAGGGGGACATAATAACAGACCCGCAGAAAATCCAGAGAATTATCAGATCATACTTTGAATATCTATATTCCACAAAAATAGAAAACCTAGAAGAAATGGACAGCTTTTTGGACAGGTACCGTTTACCAAAATTAAATGAAGAACAGAATAATTACCTAAACAGACCTATAACCCTTAAGGAAATTGAAGCTGTCATTAAAAGCTTCCCAAGAAAAAAAACCCAGGTCCAGATATTTTCAGTGCAGAATTCTATTAGACATTCAAAGAAGAATTACTACCATTACTCCTTAAGCTACTTCACACAGTAGAAACTGAAGGAATATTGCCAAATTCCTTTTATGAGGCCACAATTATCCTAATACCCAAGTTACTCAAAGACACAACAAACAAGGAGAATTACCGACCAATTTCCCTCATGAATATTGATGCTAAAATTTTCAACAAAATTTTGGCAAACTGTATACAACAATACATAAAAAAAACATCATCCACCATGACCAAGTAGGCTTTATCCCTGAAAGGCAGGTTTGGTTCAACCTATGAAAAACCATAAATGTCATCCATCATATAGACAAACTAAAGGAATAAAAAACACATGATCATATCCTTAGATGCTCAAAAAGCCTTTGACAAAATTCAACACTCATTTATGATAAAAGACCTGGAGAGATCAGAAATACAGGGAAAATATCTCAAAATAATAAAGGCAATTTAAAAGAAGCCAACAGGCAACATCAAACTTAATGAAGAAAAACTCAAAGCAATCCCACTAAAATCAGAAACTAGACAAGGATGTCCTCTCTCCCCTAATCTAGTCAATATAGTTCTCAAAGTTTTAGCTAAAGTAATAAGAGAATGAAAGGAGATTAAGGGGACAGAAATTAAAAAATAAGAAGTGAAAGTATCTCTATTTGCAGATGATATGGTTGTATACATAAGTGACCCACAGAATTCTACCAGGGAACTCCTACAGCTGATAAACACCTTCAGCAATGTGGCAGGATACAAGATGAACTCAAAGAAACCAGTAGCCCTTCTATACTCTAAAGCTCTTCTATATACTAAAAGGGCTGAAAGTGAAACCTCACCCTTTAGCAAATAGCATTTAATACCTTGGAGTAACTATAACCAAAGAAGTAACAGATCTATTTGACAAAACCTTTAAATCACTGAAGAAAGAATTTGAAGAGGATATCAGAAAATGGAAAGATCTCCCATGTTCCAACATAGTAAAAATGGCAGTCCTACCAAAAGCAAGCTACAGATTCAGTGCACTTTCCATCAAATTCCCAACACAACATTTTACGGACCTTGAAAGAAGAAGTTTATTTTGAATAACAGGAAAGCCAGGATTACCAAAACAATTCTCCTCAACAAAAGAACCTCAGGAGGCATTACCATCCCAGACATCATGTTATACTATAGAGCTACAGTAATAAAAACAGCCTGGTACTGGCATAAAAACAGACTTGTGGATCAATGGAATTGAATTGAGGATCAGGGCATTAACCCAAAAACTAATGAACACCTGATCTTTGACAAAAAGCCCCAAAATATTCCATGGAAAAAAGATAGTATCTTTAACAAATGGTCTTGGCATAGCTGGTTGGTAGTGTGTAGAAAAATGAAAATAGATCCAAGCCTCTCACCATGCACTAAACTCAAATCCAAGTGGATCAAAGACCTTAACATAAACCCAGCCACTCTGAACTTGATAGAAAAGAAAGTGGGAAATACTCTTCTACAAATTGGCACAGGTGACCACTTCCTAAATAAAACACCAGTGGCACAGACACTAAGAATAAAAATCAGTACATGGTACCTCATGAAACTGAGAAGCTTTTGTAAAGTCAAGAACACTGTCAATAGGCCAAAACGACAGCCTACAGAATGGGAAAAGATTTTCACCAACCCTACATGTGACAGAGGATTTATATATATATATAATATATATATATATAATATATAAAGAACTCAAGAATCTAGAACCCAAAACCTTGAATAACCCAATGAAAAAATGGGTTTCAGGACTAAAAAGGGAATTCTCACCCGAAGAATTATGAAAGGCTGAAAGGCAGTTGAAAAAGTGCTCAGCATCTTTAGCCATCAGTCAAATGCAAATGAAAACAACTTTGAGATAACATGTGACACCTGTCAGAGTGGCTAAGATAAAAGGCACAGATGACAGCCTATGCTGGAAAGGTTTCAGAGCAAGGAGAACACTCCTTTATTGTTGGTGGGAGTGTAAGCTTGTTCAATCACTCTGGAATGCAGTATGGTAGGTAGTTTCTCAGAAAACAGAATCAATCTCCCCAAGGACCCAGAAATACCACTTCTGGGTTTATAACCTAAAGATGCATAGTCACACTTCAAAGGCATTAGATCAACTATGTTCATAGCAGCATTATTCGTAATAGCTAGAACCTGGAAACAATCTAGATGCTGAATTGAAGAATGGATTAACAAACTGTGGTACGTGTACACCATGGAGTACTACTCAGCAGTAAGAAAAAATGATACTCTAAAATTTGTAGGCAAATGGAAGAATTTGGAGAATATCCTCCAGAGTGAGGTATCTCAAACCAAGAAAGATAAGCCGGGGATGTACTCACTCATTAGTACACTCTAAACAAAAAAGCAAAGAGCAAAGTATGTCCAAGCTGCAGACCACAACCACTGAACAGCTTGGGATCTGAAACACCTTGGACTGACACCTTGGATCGCACTCCCTCTAGGGGAACACCTGACTCAGTCTTGATGTTGGGGTGAGGAAAGTGGATCTGTTAGGAGTGGATGCTGAGCAATATTGGGACCTTGGGACCTCCTGCCCATGCTGGGGGGGAGATGGGGAGATGTGGAGAAGAGAGAGTGACTGCAGGGGGTATGAGGGGGAAGGGGACTTGAATAAGGATATACATGTATAGAAAATGTAACATTGTTCATATTAAATTTTTTTTAAAAGGAAGTGGGTCTATCAAATATGTGCTCATATATTTTAAGAATATAATATTTTCTATTTTCAGAAATAATAAAAAGAGGAGATAGGGCTGGAAGTTTAGAGAGTAAAAAACCAAATATTCATGTGAAAAGTAAGAGTTCAGGTTTGAAGAAAAACACAAAAATACAGATATAGATGGATAGATAGATAGATAGATGAATGGATAGATAGACAGATAAATAGAGACAGAGAGAAAGACACAGTGACAGAGTCAGAGAGAGACAGACACACACACACAGTGACAGACACAGAAAGAGACAGAGAAAAACACACACATACTCAGGCAAAGAGACATACAGACAGATACACACACAGAGAGAAAGAGAGAGGTGATAATGCTGAATTTTGCTTATTTCTCTTTCTTGCCATACTTGAAGATGTGAAGTGTTAATTAGTTCATCCTTTATTTATTTATACGGTAGCGATTAAGAGTCCTCTGGAAGCCAGGGGCATGGAAAATGACAAAGCACATTTGGCCCTGATAATCAAAGGCTTTGCAGAAAAGTAGAGAAATAGAAGCTAAAATTTATTAATTCTTAGCTAATGAAGCTGGTGCTACTACTTTATGGAAGTCAAAATTTAGTTGTGATTAGCTACCTAGAGACTGTCTAGGTCTGACCTAGAGTCAGAGCTCTCTAGAACAGAGTGAAAGAATGAATATATATTACAAGACTATTTATTAGATTTGCTCATATGATATGAACTGGCAATTCAAGAATGGTTGTTCACACACCTGAGAATCTGAGAACCAGGTGGCTGCTCAGTTCATACTAGAAAGAAGAGTAGAGGGTGAAAAAAGAAAGAGAAAAAATGATCAAAGATACTGAGCACCCCAAATAAAAACACAAATGTTTTGAGATTAAAAATTCCTCTACTGTGCAACACAAGGTTCACATGAAGATGTATCACTATGCTAATGTAGCATGTTTCCAGTGAGCAAAAAGAAAGAGAATAACAAAGATCATAGTCAAGAATTACATTCCAGCCATCATTGTGGGAATTTTCCTCATAGTCTCTATTCCTTTGCTCATAAAGAATCTCTTCCCCTGCTATCAGCTGGACCAGAAACTCAGCCCAGTGCTCAGCCGTGTATCCCTGCCTTTACCTCTATTCATTGTTGAATTTAAGTTCTGTGATAGCACTGAGGGTGGTTATTTATTTGATTGTGGGGGGAAGTCCTGTTTAGGCAACATCTTTGCTATTGGTTGGAGACCTAGCCAGGGACATCCTGTGAGTTTTTGGAGGTTTCCCTAGCTCACTGAATCAAGAACAGCCATCTGGGAACCATCTGGGAAAGGAACTAAGCCCTCCAAGGATAGGCAACTGTCCACTGACATGGCAGTATGTGAAGCCTCGAGGGGAGGTTTCAGACTGTGCTTCAGTTCACCTTGAACTAATACCTTGCAGCCCATTCTTTCCAGAGGAACACTTAAGTCAGTCTTGATATTAGTAAGAGGGAATTGGACTTGCCTGGAGTGGATGCTGAATTAATCCATCTCAGGACCTCTTGCCCTTTTAGGGGAGGGCATGGGAGGTGGGGAGGAGGGAGGCTGATGACTGACTTTGAAGGGTCAGGAGGGGGAAAGGAGTTTGAACAAGGGGATACATGGATTAAAAAATGAGACTTTATTCTGTAAAAATACAAAAATAAAATAACAAAAATAAAAAGGAATTACATTTCAATGACGTTTCCATAGCAACTCCACAAGCTATAAGACAAGGTAGACTTCCTCCCTCAATTTATTCCTAGTATTACAGTAGAAGAGTATAATTAAAACCATGTTTGTGACAAATTCAAAATTAAACCAAGAAAGAAACCATATAACATACAGGAAAAATTAACTCAGAAAACACATGGGTATAAAAGGTAGGGGTACTGGAGAAGAGAAAAGCAGGAGGATTGTCATCTTAGGAATTTTGATTGAAGAAAATAATAAAAGTTTAAGTAACTTCCACCAGAAGATATAGTGGAACCCAGAAGGAGATCTTTACACACGTCAAGCAGAGTTAAATAGCAAGTATACAAATAGTTGAACATATAATGAAATAAAACAGTTAATAATATTAGGAAAAAATAGTGAAACAAGTGCTTTTATTCAGCTGCCTTGGTATACTCTGAATAAAACATACACAATTTTATAAATATTATTAAGTGAGCTATATTTATTTATAATCTAATATAGTCAACTTGATGTGAGTATTATGGAGATCAAGGAAACTGATCCCGGGAATATGTCTAAATTTCCTGTTCCTTAGTTAATTCAATAATTGATGAGTAGAGCTTAAAATTCAGAAGCCACAATACAACTGTTTTATTAAAATATACACAAGCCAGCTATAGTAAAAGTGAAGATTGTATTTTAAAAGAAGAAATTATTTGCTGATACAGAATTTGAAATGATAGCTTTAGTTCATGTTAATTTGTTATTGAATTATTCATTTATTTATTTTTATTCTTTTCCAATCTGTATTGATTTTTTTGGGAATTTTAAATTCTGCATCCCCAGCCTCACTCAGAACACAGTCCTTTCATATCTACTCCCAGTATTGTAGTGTCTCCCCCAAAGGAAAGCTCAAATAGAATAAAAATAAAATAAAAATATAATAATAAGAAAATAAAAGAAAACCACTTTCTCACCTCTCCAATGCCTCTTTTTTCCTCCTTGTAATATTGGGAGCAACTGTGGTATATCATGCAGTACACCCTTCTATCCACTCAGCTTTACTTACAAATGTTCATTGCATAATATATTGGTGGATATGTTTAAGGCCTCTGGTTTCTGGTACACCATCAATAGTGGACCCTCAATGAAACTCCTCTCAGATATTCTGCTGTTATCTCAGTCATGGAGATCCTGCCACTATGATTCCTCAGGATCAGTCCTTTCATACAGTTTACCAGGTCATAGCTGGGGTAGATATTGATTGGGCTGTGACAATTCCAAATCCTAGATATGTGCCTGGGTGCCTGAGTTGGTCAATCCAGGCTTCTGGGACCCCCTCTTAGATAAGGAAAAGCCAGCTCTCCAAGGCCTGTGGTGAGGGGTGGAAAGAGCTTTCCCAAGTGTGGAGCTAGCTCTCCAGTGCCAGGGTCACCAGGGTCTGTTTTCCTAGGGCTGGGGAAGTTCAGAGTCAGTTCTCCTATGATGAGAATGGCAGGTTACTCCAGACCAGTGATGAGTGGTGCTAGGTCAGCAGGGTCCTCCTACTGTATTCCAATGCATGGTTCAAGACATAGTTTGCATAGGCTCCTCTGGTAACACAGGCAATGGACATCCACATAACCTCAGCTGCCACATGGTCCCAGACGTGATCATCGGCAGCAAGTTGGGCCTGGATGTACTAATGGCTCTGGGACAGTGAAGGCCTCTCAGATTCTTAGGGGCTCAGCAACAGCATGGTTCCAGGGTTCCAACCAGGTTCTATGTGGCAGTTCAGATCCTGGGTATTCACATAGTCCCTGATGGTAAGAGGAACCACAGATATTAATACTGATTATGGCTGTGTTAGAACCATAGATCCTGAACTGGCTCTGAACCATAGCTTGGCCTAAGCATCAATATGGCCCTGGATGTCAGCTCAGGTCACACTGATCTGTAGTGGGATTAAGCTGGTAATATAAATATTTGTCCTGCCTATGGGTTTAATAAAAGCTGATTGGCCAAAGGCAAACAGGAAGTGTGGGTGGGGCTACAAGGCTAAGAAAACTCAGGAGCATCTCAGAGGAGAGACAGACACTAGACACAGATGACAGAATCACCGGAGCTGCCCGGAGAAGCAGAGGAAATGCTGCTCTGAGAAAAGGTACCGAGCTATGCAGCTGAACAAGATGGTTGAGTTCAGATGAAGAAGGTAGCAAATTATATGCCTGAGGCCTAGGTCAATCAGTGTAAAAACAATATAAGCCTGTGTGAGATTATCTGAGACTAAGCAGAGCCGAGAGTGAGACTAAATCTCTGGTCCAGGCCTGGAAAGTCTGGGCCAGTATCATTTATAACACATGATCTACATTATCGTGGCAGCAACATGACCTGTGAGCACCATGATGGCCTCAGGTGTTGACCTGGACCCTGGACATCTGCATTACATTCAGTGTTTACAAGAGCCTCAGACATTAATGCAGACCCTTGCTGTTGTGGGGCCACAGACCCTTGGCAGAAGTTTCAGCCTGGATGACACCATGTCCACAGGTGGCAGTGCATGTCATTGAGGTTGGCATGGTTCTGATAGCAATAGGTTCTTTAGATTCCAACATGGCCACAGGTGGATGCACAGAGGCTGGGAGATTAGTGTGGCCTTTGGTGGCAAAATAGGCATGGATACCACCAAAAAGCCAAGTTGTGGTAGAACCATGGCCCCAGATGTGGTCTTTGGCAAGATTCTGGGCCTTAATCCATGATCCATGTGGCTGTACTAGCGACTCAAAACAGCATTCTTCCAGCTGGAAGGGGCCTTTAGACAACAGCCTGACCCCAGGTAGTGGCCCCCATCTTAGGCATCTGTCTGGCCTTAGATGACAACAGGAGTCATGGATATCAGCACAGGTCATGGTTGTTACAGCAGGGCCCCACATTGCAGCTCAGCCTAAGCATTACTGTGTCCCTAGGTTGCTGTGCAGGATACTCAGATCTGCATGGCCACAGTGGCCAGCCACATGACTTTTGAGCAACAACATGGCCAAAGGTTTTGGTCCAGACTCCGAGTTTCTATACTGCCTTCAATGGTAAAAGGAGCCACAGACATCAACATAGTCCCTGGCTGCAGTAGGGCCTTGGAATATAATATGGCCCTTGGTTTCAGCCTAGGTGTGAATGACTCCATAGCCCTGGGTGGCATTCTAATCTTTACTTTAGTGCAGTATTCTCATCTTACTTCCTCTGCATCTGGCTGGTGTCTGTTCTCTCCCTTTTATTTTCCCAGAATTCTCCTAGTCTGGTTGCCCTACCTATAGTTCCTGCTAGCTACTGACCAATCAACAGTTTTTTAAATTAATATGAGTGATAAATAATTACAGTGTACAAGAACATTGTCCTATAGCAAGTAACCATAGAGTTAGCAAAACAATAAAAACATACAGATAACTTGCATTTGTGTGTCTTTGTATTGTTTCCAAACACTGTACAATGAAATATATCATATACTTCTTACAGCAGCTGTGTAAGACTAACATTGGAAAAAGAATTGTGTTTCGCATGCATATAGGCAAATGAATTTAGAGAGGACTTGGCCCACTCACAAGTTGGGAAGACATGAATATCAGTACTTCTGTTATTAAATGTATTAAATATATTAAATGTATATTAAATATATTAAATGTATTAAATGTATGCACCACTTTTAATACATATCCTTCTTTCATTAATATAAGAGGAATATATCATTTTATTACTCTTGAGAAATTCTCAAACAAGAGAATACCATAAATATTCCCTTTTATTTTGTTGGAGAAGATGAATTTTATTGTAGAAATGAAGAGGGTACAGCCAGTGGCATCTGGAAGACTCTATATTGAACTGGTCCATTTTGTGGGTGTCAGAGAAAAATAAAAGAGATGGAGGAAAAGAAGAGAGAACAAACATACCAAGGGAGGAGCCAAGGAGCAAAATAACAGAGAGAGAGAGAGAGAGAGAGAGAGAGAGAGAGAGAGAGAGGAACCAAGAAACCTATGGCCAAAATTAGCAGGTTTGTTTTTTGTTTTTTGTTTTTTGGGTTACAAAGGTTCAGAGTAGGGAGTTGGGTATGCCAGCCAGGATTGCTATGTGACAGGTACTTGGACAGACTAGCATGCACTTTTGTATGCTAACAGGTATCCCAGGTAGCTTTTTGTCCTGGATTTCATTTGAACCTGGAAACTACCATGCCTGGCCTCAGGGAGTGGGGAATGTGGTTGAAGCAGACAGTATTGCACTACACTACACACATTTTAGTTAGAGGTTTTTGTTTGTTTGTTTGTTTGTTTGTTTGTTTGTTTTAATTGCAGTAAAGAGACAGCATGAACATGGCAACTCTTACAAAAAAAAATGTCTAATGAGGTGCTGGCTTACAATTTCAGTGATTCAGTCATTATCAATATGACAGGGAGTATGGCAGCATGCAAGCAATGAGGGTGCTGGCTGCATCTTGACCAGAAGGTAGGAGGAAATAATTTCCTATTGCTTGTAAGATGTGGAATTCTGAGCTGTTTCTGCTCCACATCTGCTTGCATGCTGCCATGTTTCCTGTCATGGACTGAACCTCTGAGACTGTGAGCCAGCACATTTAAATGTTTTCTTTATAAATGTTGTGATGGTCAAGGTGTCTCTTCACAGCAATAGAAAACCCTAGGACAAAAGATAACTGGCATTTGCAGAGGGTGGTGCTTGTGACTAAAGAGATAGAGGTGTGGCCATTTTAGAGCAGTTTCCTGAATAAGCTTACTCCTCCTGGGAAGGAGATCACAGAGAAAGCACAGAACTGCTTGAAAGATCTTGTCATGGATCTCCTAATTTTCAGAGCAGTGGCCACTGATGCTATTATTTTGTAATCTCAGCTATCCCATGTGCTTGAGACTTACGCTAAGTCCAGCAGCCTCTGCTCACCTTCCTGTATTATATGATGCTTTATCCCTGGAGGCCTACATACAACAATCTATATTCTTTATGGCTGAAACACAGACTTCATGTTCCCAGTGACTTACTCCTGAGCTTGACATATTTAGAAATTTGAAACTATGTTGTGGTTGTCTTTTCTTATTATCAAGACAAATATAAAAAAATGCAGATTCTTTCAGAAATGTGTGTAAAGGAATAAGGAATAAAACTACGCACATGTCAGAAAACCACTACTAATATTAGAATTTATTATCTTAGCTCTTTATCACTTGTGTTTGTGGATAAATATTTACCACAAATTATATATTATTGTTATAATGTTTTATAATTATGTTACATAAATAATATAAATATTTTAATATTTTTGCTCTATGTTCAGGTCATTTATTTTGTCTCATTGTATTTACTTGCTTCTATATAGTGGGTAAAATTAAGCCTGTAAGTACAAGTAAAATTGAGAGTATTGATTTAATAATGTACTGTTATGTGTGACTTTTCCGATACTAAAATTTGAGCTGGAACACCCTGGGGTCCATTTAATTAGGGAATTAGACTTCATTTGTATATATTTTCCCACCAGAATTCCAGTACAAATTAGAGATGAGGACTGCCTCTGAAGCAATTCTAATAGATTATTTAAAAAATGTTTTTATTTGTGTGTGTGTGTGTATGTGTGTGCATGCGTGCATGTGCATATGTATGTTGTGTGTGTATGAACAGTAAACACTGAAGTCACAAGCAGTTTTTGGATTCCTGGGAGTTACTAATATATATGAGCTGCCTGGTATGGGTGCTAGAAACTGAACTTGTGTCTTCCAAAAGGGCAGCAGATGCTCCTAACGAACATAACGTAATTGTAATTTCATAATTGTAAATTTCATGTGTACCGGGTTGGACATTCTCTACTAGAATGGCAAAACTAGTTCTTAGTGAGCATAGTCGCACAGACAAGGCTTTAGAAAGGCTGTGTGTTAGGAAAGATTGGCCAGAGTTCCAGAACCAATAGAATCAACATGCCCATTATAAAAGTGGATACATTAAATTTCCTTACATAAAAAGAGCTAGAAAGTAAAATAATGGATGTCTGCATGCTAATGAAGCAGGAAAAGGGATAGTTAATTAGCATATGAATTTGGATACTTCAGCAAATCTTGCTAGTGCCAATGGCCAGCAAGCTCCCATAAGGCTGGCTGGAAATCTGCCCGAGTTAGAAGGGTGAAGACTGAGTTCAGTCGAGAACAGAAGCAGTGGCAATAGACATGCTTGATCAGGAGGAGTAAGCAAAGCAGACAACTTCTGCCTTAAACTTAAACCTCTCTATGTAAGTCACACCTCCTGCTCAAAGTTGCTACCCATTTAATATATGCATCTTAGTGTCACAGTCATTCCCTGAAAGACCCTCATAGTCACACACAACTGCATGTCTCCTGGGTCATATAAAATAGCCTGAAGGCTGATAATTAAGACTAACTACTACAGATGTGAAGCAAGATCCCAGAACCAATTATTGTTGTACCAAGTCTCTTAAAAGGTATCTACAAATTAATAGAAAGCATGATTAAGTTTATGTAGTTATAGACTAAGAATTGTGCATGAGCCACAGCTATTCTATTGGAGGCTTCAAAATATCACAAAATATAAATTTTTCTTAAAGAGCATGAGAACTACAATAATTGAAGTGTTTGTCCCTAAGCAACAGTATATATTGCTGTCTGAGTAGTAGAATTTTGTGTCTTCTGTAACATGTAGAACATTACCACAGGGATATCAACACACTTAGGTGCACAGTGTAGGCATTTAGGCATATGTAGAATTCTACCTGCCATGAAATTATGTATAGACTGTAACTACATGTTCCATAATCCTTTGGAAGGCAAAGAAGGAACTCTCACTATTTTTAAATTTTGATTAACATCCAGTAGGTTCTAATAATTATTAATGAATGCATTACTGAACATATGCCAAGTTTTAATATATGTCTTTTATTTAGGATGTATTGAGCATATGAGGAATTCTAGGATAATAACTAGCACTCTTTTTATATTAAATGTAAAATAATGTTAGGTCACCATTGCTGTCAGATGAACCATTTCCTTTCTTACAAAAGTATTTGTCAGTATCTGGCTTCTGATAACTTTAGATAAGAGCAAAGAAATATATTAGTTATTTTAGTTCAAATATTTTCTGGTGGTGAGATGGAACACAGCTCTGACAGCAGTGGGATGTGACTAAAGGATGCTTACTATGTATTGTCATCTTGGTTTGAGATGCAAAATCATATGGTTCCTTACAAAGAAAGTTCAAATATATAGCTAAAGTAACAACATTGCATTGGACCCCTGGACTAGCGTTGGCATATTGCTCCATTTCTGATGTAATCTTCACCACTGGAAGCAAGATTTCACTGCTTGTCTGTATTGAATATTGATTAATTCATTCATTGCACTTGTGCCCAGAATATAACTTGTTATTTTAGAAGAGCTAACAAATGAATAATTTAAACATATGCTTCTGTTTTAACTCTTGAATAGCGATTCACTTTTTATAGAAGCAGGTACAGTTTTTGCCATGGATTAAAGAAATATAATAAATCAAGAAGAAGTTATAGAAAACAATTAGGCATTTTAGTGACTAAAATTTAACACATCATGCATGTCCCTAGTATCACTAAATGAATAGCTCTGACGTTTTGCTTAGAGCTAAAGATAGGACACTTCTGGGTTTAAAATATGTAATAGTCTTTTTTCTTTTCAAAGCAGATATATAAATTTAATTCAGGGAGCTAAAGTTAAGAATTTTAAAAACATGGCATTAGTTTTAGGCTCACTAAATATATGTATTATGCTAACATTTTGTATCAATGGGTATAAGTAAGTGTTTCTGGTGATTGAAAAATTAAAATGGATAGGTTTTATTTGGTACTGTAAACCTAGTCCTAAAAGTTACAGTAATAGAATTTACCTTTAGACTTGTCTGATACTTAAGCTGGTTGTAGTGTTTCATTTGCTTGCTTTTTGCTTTGCTTTTTTCCTCCTCTGTTACTTTTACACCATTTAGTTGAAAGGGAAAGTGTATTGAAATCCACAAATACGGTTTTGTGTTTCTTCCTTTTCTCTCTTAGAGGAAATAAAAAAAAAATGAAAGTCATATAAGGATTGAACATAGACACTATACATGAAGGTGTGACATCAATTAGCCCAAGTGTCTACTACTACTTTCGAAAATACCACATCCTGTGATGCTACAGCATTAGAGAGATTTAAAAAGTGAATAGATTAAAAGGAAGAGGAAGGATAAAATAGAAAGAAAGGAGGGAAGGAAGTAAACAAAGAAAGGAGGGAAGGAAGTAAACAAAAATGAAGACAGAATTAATATTTACATACAATATTAAATACTTACAATTCAAAATTCTGCTTGCTTGTAACTTGTTTTCTTAATGTCTTCTAGGACTCTAAACATGCCATGGACACACAATGTATAGATCTACTAAGAAGTCAGACACACACACACACACACACAAAAAAAAAAAAAAAAAAACCGAGATGGTAGAAAAGTTAGAATTCTTATTTTTTTTTAGATCAGAGGTTTTTATTTAGCTTGATCTACATAATGTCAGTTTCACTTATTAAACATAGTCAATTAACTTGATACACATAATTGTATATATATAAAATGTGTGTAGATGTATGTGTATCATCTATGAAGCTGTAACTATGATGATGTTTCATATTGTCTTATGGATAATTAATTATACTTTATCTAAGGCACAGATAGACACTTAACATTACTCTGGCTCAGAATGTACAGTTCTTAACTTTCATTCTCATTCCACTTCAAACATTTTTGTGTTTCAGAGGTATCAAAGTTAATAGCATCAAACACAAGCTAAATTCACACAACTTCCTAAATGGTTTATATGAAAAAAGTGGTCAAGATTATAATTTGAAAACTCACAGAGACAGCTGACTCAAACTACAGGGAGCTCACTGACTCTGGTCTGATAGCTTGGGACTGAACTAGGTCCTGTGAATGTAAATGGTAGTTGTGTGGCTTGGGCAGTTTGTGGGAACTCTGGCACTGGGACCAGAATTTATCTCTAGTAAATGAATTGTCTTTTTGCAGCCCATTCCATATAGAAGCATACCTTGCTTAGCCTTTATAATGGGGAGAGGAGCATGGTTCTGCCTCAACTTGAAATGCCAGAATTTGTTGACACCCGTAATGGGAAGACTTAGCCCTTTAAGCAGTAAACTGCAAGGTAGGAAGGGGGAATCTGAAGAGTGAATAGGGGAGGGAGAAGAAACTGTGGTTAGTATGTAAAATAAATAAAAAAATCTTTTTAAATAAAAAGAAATTAAAAAATATAACCTGAATATTTTTCTGAAATTCCTTTAGCTAATATATATTAAAATATATGTAGCAAATATTTTCTACATTAGAAAAGATCTATTTCCCAGAAATGCTCATTACCATCCATGAAGATCATTTATTTTATCAAAACGTGTTAATTATATGTTTGTATATTATATTCACTTATATTGATGTGTAAGTACTTAGGGGACTAAATACAATAACTGTAAAATAGTCTGTGACAAAACTTCCTTACAATGGTTCGACCATTTAGTAAGTTGTGGAAATTGAGCTTGGAAAAGTTAGAATTCTTAACAAAAAAGAATTGGCAAAATTATTATTCCTGAGTCAACTAGGAAAAGAAGTTGTTTCCAATCACATACCATGCTTAAATCTTTTTTTAAAAATTATTTGTTTTAATTTTATATTTTTAGCTTTCTGAATGGATTAAAAATGCTACCCAGCATCAAAAGTATACACTGCTGTGGGATTATGCTCTTGTACATTGTAAATATTTGTTACTCCTATTGTTTAATAAAATGCTGATTGGCCACAAGGCAGACAGAAAGTATGGGTAGGGAAATTAGAATAAGAAAACTCTGGGAAGAGGAAAAGGAGACAGAGACACCAGCAGATGCAGAGGAAAGAAGATGAGAATGATGCTCTGAGAAAAGAAAACAAGACATTTGACTAAACAAGATAAGAATCATAGGTAAGTTTAAGAGTAAGAGGTAGCTATGCCTGAGCTTGCAATGAATATAACCTTCTGTGTGATTATTTGGGATTAAGAGACAGTGGGTCTGGACTTTGAACCCAAGTAGGGCCAGAAACTTCTTACTACACCACACCATACTATACATCTATATATCAGGATCCTGAACTAGTACAGAACAGTACCTATATACACTAGAATCCAGACATGCACCTACTCTAGAAAGTCAAGCTCCTAAAATATACAAGAATGACATTTGAACTGATTCTTAATGTATGCCCCAAAACAGAGTTTATCCCAACTGTACTTTTGAATATTATTTTTTTTGTACTCTCAGGGCTACAACCAGGGTTCATATCTAGTGGTGAGATTACCTGAGAGAATTTCAAGATCAGAAGGCTTTTGTATTTGAAGAACAAAATATCTAGAATGATTTTCTAATATGGGCAAAATAGAGCTGAGAAAGGGACAAGGATCTGAAGTTACCATTTCATTTAAAATAAGATGATTGTTTATTAATTCAAATCAGAACAAGTCAACCCAAAGTTTGTTTGATTTGTCAGGAAGAAAATGGCATGATCTTGTTTCAAGTATTTAAAACTCCAAGGATTGAGGGATGAACTGAACATGGCATGGTTGCTCCTTGTGTCATTCTCTAGCTGATAATTTTCCTCATTAAAATCATCACTGTAATTATGAACCAGCTTTTCTCTGAGATACTAAGTTTTGGTCACTTGACCTCTGTTGACTAATATATTTGGAAGCGGAAGCTACTGCTTTAAAAAAGTAAGTTGTAATTTTATGCATTTTATCACTTGCATATTTAAAACTTATTCTAATTTTGAATGTTTTGAGATGTGTTTACTGCTATCAAGCTAACATGAAGTTTCATCTTTAAAATGTTCTTATTGAAAATGAGGTGAATGAGTATTTAAAAAACAAACAAGATATGGCCAATTTACTGTTAAAGGTGTCAGCTCCAATCCTGCCTATTATGCTTTGTTTGACTACTTTCAACAATCCTGGCCACTGCTCAATTCCCTGGATAGGCATAAGATAGCCAATGCTATATAAAAGAAACACCATTAACTTGTGGCATACCATGTATTCCTTAAAGGTTTTTTGAGAAATTAATCACTGGTCATTTTAAATTCTCTTAAACCTGATTATTACTAGGTAGACATATCACTTATGATAAAATCAAAGATGTTTGATTTTTACAAAAATATTCAATAGAAGAGAAGAGTGTTTCTTCCTACTTTCATTGCTTTTATTATAACATATCAAATATATATGTCAGGGATCTCCAGATGCACAGAAATATGTGAGTGTGCATGTGTGTGTGTTTATATTAGCATACAAGCATGTGTGCATGTACATATGTGTGTGTTTCTATACACTTGGATTGATTCTTGATAATTCATCTCATGATTATAGAACTTTGGGGGATGGGAAGTTGTAAGGTCTTCTATCTGCAATCCAGAGTCGCAGGAAAGTCATAGTCTAATTCAAACTGAGTTTGAAGGGTTGTATACCAGAAGTGTCTGTTGTATGAACCTTAGTCTAAGATCAAGAGAGACTGAGATCTGAGCTCAAGAGAAAGCATTTGGCTTTTCACTGCCTTTCTGTTTTATCCAGGTCACTTTCTCAGTAGATTGGATGATGATTATAGGCATCGAGAAAGGGTAATTTCCTTAATGAGTCCAGCATTCAAATGCTAATCTCAGAAAAAGTTCACATATATACATGCCTAAATAATATTAACTATACCTTTGGGTATCCATGACCCAGTGAAGTTGACATTTAAAATTTACAGTCACAAAATTTGGGAAAGAATTTTACCAAAAGCCCATTTTCAACTGTAATTTGGACTTCTTCTCAAGATATATACAAGGGCCCCAGTAAGTGAACCAAGTAAACTCATTGACTTCTTTACATCAGAGAACAGAAATTTGTAAAATACATTTTTTCAGATGAGGATAGATGGGCTGTAATTTTAGGCTCTCTTAAAATATATCATATTGTTTAGAAAGGATGAATATAAAGTACCAGACTATTTATTATTATAATAATATAATATCAATTCATTTAGTTATATTTTAAAGTTTATCATAACACAACACTGTCCTGAAACTGGGCTAGATATTGATGAAACCTCTTAATTTTTTATAATTTTATACAAATATGTATAAATATGGTTTACACACATATACACACCACACAAACACACACACAAACAAACACACACACACACATATATACACACACAATGTGATTGGGATGAGAACTATGCAGTCCATAAGTAAATAGCTGCCAAATGCATGCTATTCAGGATACTTGGGCATCATTCCATGCAGATAAACCTATACTGTTATTCTGTATTCCACTACCAGTTTTTTAAAAACATACATACAAGCTAGGCATTATACATTTGCTAAGTTATTTAAACATTTTTTGGTCTTAGTTTCAGATTCTAAAAGTGAGATGATTAAATTTTCTTTTGAGAAAGTTTTTAAGAGTAAAACTTAACATATATATTTAACTTATGTTAAACTTAACATATATATAACATATATGTATATGGATTAGTGTAATCATTTGAAAATTTAGCTCCATTCCTGGCCTATATTTGCATTCTATATATGTTATGATCCAGTAAGTAAATGATCAGCATGAATGAGCTTTCTTGTAAATGGGGAGGTCATAAGAGTAGGTATGAAACTGAGAGGACTGATAACTAAGTTTGATGGGGTGCATGATGTAAAATCACCAAATAATAAATAAAAATATTATGCTGGAAAATAAACAAATAAAATACAGAAAGGTCTTCTATTAAGGAGATAACCAGATTCACAATTAATCTCAATTATAAACTTGGTAGATACAGAGTAACCTGGGAGATAAGTTTCTAGGCAGGTCTATCATTGATTATCTTGCAAATTAACATAGATGGGAAAACCTGACCACTATGGTTGGAACCATACCCTAGGCTAGGATCCAGGACTGGATGAAAGGAAGAAAGTCAGCTGAGCCCTTGTATTAATCATTCTAGACTTCTTGATTATGGACACACTATGATCAACTTTCTCCGTTTCCTGCTGCCATGATGTCCCTATCCTGAGAGGCAGTAGCTCTGAGTGATAATAACCCCTTCCCCTCCTCAAGTCAGTGTTGTCAGTATATTTTATCACATTAACTGGAAAAGTAACTAAGATACCCCAAATACCTAATATGTGCCAATAGTAGTGTTTACCTACCTTGGCTCATCACTTCCATCTTCTCTAAGTATTAACTTATTCCTTTTTATAATGAACAAACTGAGTCTCCAGGAAATGAAATGAAAGACTGAGTAAGGTTGTTTTGAGTGTGAGACTTGAGCCCTATTCATGCTCTTGTGAACAGCATAAGAAAATGAATCAATTTCAGTTTAAATATTACAAAGTTGCTTTTGGAAAATGCATAGGTGAACTGTTGTAGTACATATGCATCAACCTTCAAACTATGAATGTAGAAGCCTAAGGCCCTTGGTGAAAATGAGACCTTGTGGAGATGATGTGACCATGATGGTGGGCTAAGGATCAGGATTTGTCTGTAGAACAAGGGAAGATACAAGAAGACAGCCAATAAAGAAGGAAGTGCTTACCAGGTAAGTGACGTATGCATGCCGTGGTCTTAGTTTCCTTAGCCTTTAGAACTGGGATTAAGAGAGGGAATGGGAGAGAAATACAATGGTGGGTGTGAGAGAAGAGAGAAAAGAAGGAAAGGAAAAAAGAGTGAAAGAAAGGAAGGAAGAAAAAGAAGGAATGAAAGAAATCATGAGAAAGAAGGAAAGAAAGAAAGGAAGGAGAAAAGAAAGGAAGAACAAGCAAAAAAGAAAGAATGGGAGGCTATTCTGAATCCACGAGTCTATGCTATTCTGGCATAACCACCCACATTGACTACTAAAACAACTCCCTAAGAAAAGGAAGACTAATTTTTTTCTCTTTCTGGAATCACTTTTGTGAAAAATAGCAAAAACACAATCTTAACAGGAGAAGTCAATAGTAGAGCATCGGAATTCTTAGAGAAATATGGTTTCTAAAAAAATGCCTACTCTTTTTACAAAGAAGGTGCTTATAAAAACCAAAAGCTCCTAATGCACATACCAAGGGCAATAAATCTACAAATCAGAGAATTGGTCAAGAGGAGAGCTGGGGGCCCAGTGTTTACTCAAAATAATTCACATAAATCAACAGTCTGTTTTAAGTGAGGACTCAGAACCTACTGGGTAAGTGAAAGGCCTTCCCGCATCTCTGAAACTGGAAAAGATCTTGATTAAGTGTGAGTAAGTGGGAGTCAGGTCGCTAATGAAATATAAACAAAGGGGCTATTTTTATTCTGTTTTAGCTAGGTGTGGTGGGACTGAAACACTCAGATCCCACCCAGAATCCCCACTCTCTCCTTGTTGAGGACAAGAAATGAAAAGATGGCTTTGTTGACAGTCACTTTCTCTGGCTTCCTTTAGGTTGGTATGAAAAGGAAATGAGGGCTGGTGTGTAAACACTTGGGTTCCTGTGAGCTTCTAGGCCAGGAGTTAATGCATTTCCAACTTTTAAATAGACTTGCTTTCCATATTTCTAATGTTGTACACTGCAGTGCCTATAAAAATCTCATCTCCTTAGTTCCCTGTCTCCCTCGTATTACCTGCCTGTAGTATATTTTAACTCCATACATGATTTAAGGAACATTTCTCATCAACACCATTTTCTGACTAGGGAGTTTTGTCAAGTGGATTGGGAGTCACATTTATTCCACAAAAGTAACTGAGGGGGAGTGGAGACGACCATAGATTTTTCTCCTCCTCATTCCTTGCTCAAGGTATTGAATAATAATGAGATATTGCTCTGTTAGTTTTCATAATACTACATAAAAATCTTCTGTGCCAAACCTCAGAATTCAAGACTACCTTTAATTTTTAATGTGTTGAAAAGAAGACTTTTAAAAATAATTTGACTATGTAGCTATTTTTTATTTCTAATTTCTAATTTTCTTGTTTTCAGAGTATTAATTAAAATAATTCATTATTATAACAAATAAAAATTATAAAAGGGTAAAAAGGAATATTTTAGAAGACAATATTCCCTTTCTCTGTATGCTATAAAAAGTGTTTTCATAATAAATTTAATTTTTTGTATAGTCATTCACAAAGATTAAAACTAGGTAAAATAATAACAGTTCTATTATGTTAATAACTTGGTGAAAACTAACACAAAGCAAGGGCTTAGCTTTTAAACTATTGACCTCTCTCTCTGTCTCTCTGTCTCTGTCTCTGTCTCTCTCTCTCTCTCTCTCTCTCTCTCTCTCTCTCAGAAAGCTATCATAGTCAAGATTTAAGTTGAATATACTTCCATGACAGGAAAATGAAGGATGTGGAGAACAGCCCTGTTTTCCCCTTAGTTCTTAAAAGACGATTTTAACTCAGAAATCATTCACTTTGTATTCAATGACAATACTAATGGCTTAGAGTTTCTCAGATAAAGAATGGTTAGAGAAAATATTATTCCCAGCTCTTGGTTTTGTGTGTCAAGGGAGGCAGGGAAATACATTTTCCTAAAATAAGCAAATGTGCTTTCATCTTTTCTCCATATGCTTTCTCTTGTAACATTTGCAGTAGACTAAAGAATGCTGTGTCACTAAATTGCTTACATCTTAAAATACTGCAATAGTCTCTATGGATCCACAAAACACTATGAAGTGCAAAATGCATATTTATCACTATTGCACTAAGTCTTAAGAATTAACATGGACCAGCCTGTTGGAGAAGCAAGAGAAAGCAACCACATGATTTTAAATGCCATGTATATGATGACAATTCTGTTTTTTTTTCTTTTTTCTTCTTCCTTTCTTTCTTTCTTTCTTTCTTTTTTTTTTGATACAGGATTTCTCTTGCTGTCTGGAAACTTTTCTTGTAGACCAGGCTGACCTTGTACTCACAGAGATCTACCTGCCTCCGCCTCTCGAGTGCTGGGATGAAAGGTGTGGCCCCAAACCATTGAGCATTATGATAATTCTTAAGTTAATAACTCTAACTCAGATCTCTGTTTTGATCCCAGGGCCATACACCAACTTCATACATGTTCATATCATTTACAGAATACTCTGATCTGTGTGATCTGCTTACATCCTTTCTTCAATGTGTTCTCAAGAAAACAGTTAATATGCTTCTCTTAAGACACATGGAATCAGCATATGCTCTCCCCCTAAACTTACTAACACCCTTCCACATAATTTAGAAAAATACCAAAAGAGAGTCTGGTCAATTCTCTATCAGATCCAATCAAGTGACTTCTAGCATTTCCTCCTCAACTATGCTAACTCTTTGCCACTTTTGCACAAGACAAAAATCAGAAACTATTGTTTCATTGTTTTTGGTACAAATTAGATAGCTAGTGAATTTCTTGTCTGAGTTGATAACTAAAGGAGGAAACACAGGAGAGTATATTTTAGACATTTGTAGGTGTATATGTATCTGTGTGTGTGTGTGTGTGTGCCCATGGAGGCCAGAGATATTAAATCACCTGAAAGTGTACTTTAGACTGTTGTGATCACCAGACATAGGTACTGGTAATTAAATTTGAGTCCTCTGGAAGAGCATCACGTGCTCTTAACTGCTCCATTTTCAAATAGAAATATCTCTCCATTCTCACAATAGAAAACTGTAAAAATAAAGACTATCAACCAGGGATTAATATATTAATATATGCTCATATATATATATAAAGACATAATACCATGTAATACAATAAAATTATCTTAATTATAAAAATTCTTGTGCTGTAGTGTATAGACTAATTTTTACAGAACTTTCACTAGTATCTAATGATTACTTAATATCAGTGGTTTTGTAGACTAGCAGTTCAGAAACATCAAATTTTTTGCCATATATTTACTTGATTTGGGGACTAATAACTTATCTGCCTTCAATTTGTGCCTTCTAAATTTGCTTTGCTAAGTGTTTCCTTATGGGCCTACCATTAAGCTGTATTAAAAAAGGGTAGAAAGTATAGTTATTGGGAAGTTACAGCTTATTTAGGACACCAAATAATTCTTGCCTAATTTGATTTAAATACCAACATTTGAACTTGGGAAGGAAAGTTTGAGATATTCCTAGAAAACTGTTAAAAAATATCATTAGATATTTGATTCTTGGGCTTACTCTATAGCATTCTGCTGGAAGTGAATAAAAGTTTCCCACTGTCAAGTCAGATAGATACCTACTGTAGATTTTCAAAGGGGTTTACAAAGCAAGAGGAAAGAGCATCTTTCAACTTCAATAATATTGTACATTTTATAAAACCTCACATATTACACTTCATGATATTTAATGGGGTAGCATTCTTTGGAGTAAGAATATTATCTCAACTTTACAGCTGACTTTGGAAGAATTTAAGAATTTGTATTTAATAACTCAATTTGACAAAGGGTAGACATTATCATTATCATCATCATAGATTATTATTTAGATGCACTGGGTGCTTCTCATAGACCATGCTTTATCTCAAGTTTCTTTTATATGTAGATTATGTAGATAGACTATGTCTCTCAACTTGTTCCAGGAAAGCCACTGCTTAGTTCATTCTTATTTCTAATGAGGAAATATTTGACTGGTGAGAACAGGAGTTTGTCCCAGGTTTCAAAGCCAGCAGTAACCATCACCAGAATTAGAATACAAATAGTCTAGTGTAAAAAAAATAATAATCTTTAAATAGTAGCTTTTGTGCCAGAGTGAACCATAACAATATCTAGTTTGGCACATGATGCAATTTTACTTTCTTTGTAAACTGGAGAGCACAAAGTCACTTGTTGACCTAAATATAGATCCCCATGAATACTAATGAAAAAAAGAGAATGACAAAATCCTTAGAGTAAAAACCTGGAGTACTTCTCCAAACTATAAATCTCTAGAGGTCCATTCTAGCAAGACTTCATCATACTTCACCTTTGCGTTAATGATTGGCAGGAATTTTTTTATTATTAGTTAAACAAAATGACTCTACAGTGTGGGATGTATAGGCCCTAGAGATTTCTTTTTTTTTTTCTTTATTTTGTATTTATCAAAAAAACAGTAAAAAGAATTTAAAAAAAAAATGCCGAAGAGTTAACAATAACTATACATAGGATAATAATCATAAGCATGGCTTATCAAGGGTGGAAATGCAAATAAGATTACTACACATATATTTTCTTTGTGTTCAGCTTTCCCTCTGAATTTTTTTTTTCCATCCCTGTATATCCTTATTGAAGGTCTCTTCCCCCTTCCACCACATCTGATCATTTTTCTTCTCTGAAACTCCCCATCCCCTCCCTTGGCAGGGAGCCAACAGTCCTTTGGTCACACTGGCCCAACAATGCTTGGATCAGTCTTCACTCCCAGCCAAATCCAGTTTTGTCCCCCCTCCCTCAAGAGTGAGTCAAGTGTTCCTATAGATGGACTGGGGTTTGAAGGGTCAGTCCAGGGTGTTTCTGATCCCAAGCTATTCAGTGGTTGTGGTTTGCTGCTTGGGCATGTTTGGCTTTTTTTTCTTGTTTGTTTGTTTAGAGACCACTAGTGAGTGAGTACATCCCCTGCTTATCTCTCTGAGTTTGTGATACTTCGCTCAGGAGGATATTCTCC
>PVIH01009735.1:50736-80269 GCA_004025045.1 Sigmodon hispidus | reverse complement strand
CCACCCAGCCACCCAGCCACACAGCCACTCAGCCACACAGCATGCCACGGAGTCATAAAGAAAGGCATACAGAACTAGAGAAAGGTAAAAGCCCAAAAGTGAAAGGTAAATGGGATAACTTAAGAAAAGCCATGTAGAAACAAGCCAAGCTACGTCTGGGCATTCATAAGAAGAGCCCTCTGTATGTGATTTGGGAGCTGGGTGGTGGGTCCCTCAAAAGACCAAAAACAAGCAACAACAGTTTGGTGCTCCAGTGTGGGGCTGCAGTAAAGGAGAAACCAACTACACCCACCCACTCTCACATCATTCCAGTCACTGAAGTTGTCATTTCCTGATCTTCCCTCTCTTGCTCCACAGTCTCACACCATGTTCCAGTTGTTATTTTTCTCCATCCTTAATACTCCCAAATCTACTCTTCCCCAGCCTGAACCAGAAGCTCATAGGGTTAGACGGTCCTAAGGAAGCGTAGCCATGGTAGAAATAGCAATAGAAAATAATTAAATCAAGGCCAAATTTCTAGATTGGTATGGCCTGGAATCCCAGCAGTATGGGGGCTACGGGGAGACTGCGGCAGAGGGACCAGAAGTTTAAGATTGTCCTTAGCTACACAGGGGGTTTGAGTCCAATCTGGGCTACATAGTCAATCAATCTGTGTGTGTGTGTGCGCGCATGCTGACGGTTTTGACACTTGGAAGGCTGAGGCAGGAGAACCATGAGATCAAGGCCTGCCTAGGCTACATAGTAAGGTCCTGTATTAGATGGGCTGT
The DNA here is from genome assembly GCA_004025045.1 of Sigmodon hispidus. Taxonomy (NCBI): domain Eukaryota; kingdom Metazoa; phylum Chordata; class Mammalia; order Rodentia; family Cricetidae; genus Sigmodon; species Sigmodon hispidus. The sequence continues at coordinate 79,502 of PVIH01009735.1, read as the reverse complement.
AAATGACCTAGGCTATAGCTCAGCAAGGCACTTGCCCAGCATTTTTAGGGCCCAGTCCTATCCCCAGCACCGCAAGAAAATGAAAGAAAAGAAGGAAGGCAGGGCAGGACAAAGGTAGGGGCCAAGGTGTAGAAGTCACTTGCCGTGCAAACCTACTAACCTAATCAGAGCTTGATCCCAGACCCACTCAAGGGTGTGGGCAAACCAGCTCCACAAAGTTGTTTCCTGGTCTCTGTCTCTCTGCCTCTCTCTCTGATGCATGCACGTGCGAACACACACACACACACACACACACACACACACACACACACACTGATCAAAAATAATTACTTTTAAACTTGTGTAACTGCTTTAAAGAACTTTAGCCAAGTCTATTTTGCTGTTGTTTTGGATCCTTGCCCAGGCTGGCCTGGAACTTGAGATCCTCATGTCTCCACCTCCTCAGGATTACAGGTGTGCAGGTGTGTGGCCTTACCAAGCTCTTGACCCAGGCTTAAGCAACCGATTTACATTCTGGGCACCCCTGTTAAATGAATGTTCTCTTGAATTACCTAGAGGACCCTGAAAGACAGAGAAGAGAGTGACAGAGAAGACAGAAATAAAGCTAAGAGAGATGAATACATGGCAGATGATTAGCAATAGATATCATATAGACAGGTAGGTGATTGACAGCTGGGCAGACAAATGGGAAAGAAGGGGGGCAACTTTGTGTTCATAGGAGTTTGTTAAGCAAAAGACAGAACTTTTCCATCAAAAGACAAAGTACCGTCCAATGGCCCCAGGTCATCCTCTGGTGACCTTAAGATAGCCCAAGCCTTTCTAAGTTCTCTTCATGAGCTCAGATCACTGACTTCGGGAGTAGCTGCTCCACCTCACACACCTGTAAGGCACAGGCAGAGTACTTCACTCCCAGCATGAGATCCAAAAACACCTAGTCCTTGACCCTGGTGCCTTTCACAGAAGGTGAGGCAGCATAGTTTACAGGGGCAAAGTGCACTTTTTGATATTCCTTGACCATTCAACCACAGCATCCACTGGGAAGGACAAAGGTGCAGTACGTTCCACAGTTCTGTGAGAGGAAAATGGCTGGAGGCATCCTGACACCTCCTTCTCTAAAGGGTTCTACAAGAAAACCCCTGAACTTGGGATTGGTCTGCAGGCTGAGTAACAGGTGGTCAATGAAGTATAAATAGGGAGTTGAACTCAAAGATTTACTGTGTTGCCACATGTTGATAGAATTGTAGACAACTGTCCAATATAAAGTACACACAAATGCCCTCTCCTTATTGGGAAAAAAAAAAAAGAAGAAAAAAGAGAAGTGTGAGAAATCAGTATGGATGAACTTGGACTGTTAAAGTGACTCAGAGTTCCTCCCTGGGACACACATACACAAGACTAAGGAAAGCCAATCTTGACAGAGATGTCTGTCAAAGGTTCTGCCTCTAGAGACTTACCAGCCTAGCCCCATGGAGCATATGAACCAGCCAGACCAATCTCTACCAATTACTATCATTTTGGGTGTGTTCTTAATTAAAAAAATAATAACAAAGACACTGTTTTCAAGCTAAATGTGGTGACACACACTAGCAACCCCAGTCATTGGGAGGTAGTAGCAGTAAAATCAGGAGTTCAAGGATAGCCTCAGCTACTTAGAGACTTTGAGGCCAGACTGAGCTACAGTTTCAAAACATAAGAACGTAGTCTTCACAGGATCATCGCTAATATTTGGTCATTACTTCGTGCCAGGCACCACTGAGCTGTCCAGCCTGCCACTAACAAAAGTGGAAACCTCGGGGTGACTGACCCCACACCAACTTAAGGAACACATCAGCTCTTCTCAGGGCTCCGCCAAGCTACGATCGCCACCGTTTCTCCTGCCAGGCCAGCTCCAGAGCGCTAGTGCAAAAGCGCCTGGAGGAGCGAGGTGTATACAGCCTGATGCACCCACAGCACCCGAGGCACCCACGGCCGCCCGAGCAAGGCCCCGCGTTCCGGACGCTGCCAGGACGCCAGCCATTGCAGGACAGCGCCACTGAGACCTTTACCTGCCTACGATCACCACCCCGCCCGCTGTGGGGGACGCCATGGCAGATCCGGGCCTGGCAGCACAGCTGCACAAGCGGAGGGAGCAGGCAGCGCAGATCGGCTGTGAACCGAAATGAGGCTGGGCGCCAGGGTGAGGCTGGGTGCCAGGTGGGTGTGCCCGAGCCTCGTGCAACAGCGCCCATTGGCTGCCAAGCTCCGGGGAGGGGCCAAGGCGCAGGGGGGCGGAGCCCGCGGGGCACTCTGCTCTAGCACAGGGAACGTGAATGAAACCGGAAAAACCAGACACTTCCGAACTTTTGAGTTTCTACCAGGGAAACATTAAACCAGTGTCCCTAGGAGCAGATGCTGCCAGGTCAGCACAAAGCTTTACCCCAGAGACACTTTCAAGAAAACGCTCCTTTAAAGATATTTAAGACAAAGTACCAATTTTTAAGGACGTTTGTTTCACTGTTTACATTCGACTCTACACGGGAGAGGCAAGTCTTTTGAGATACCTGCAGCCTGGCTTCACTGATGTGAACTGAGGTCCGGTTCTTCGGGACAGCTACAAAGAGACACTCAGGATATGTCACTCTGAGAAACGGAAGGACGCGTTTGAATTCCTTCTAACGTGCTCCAGCCACTGTATGCCTTACTTCCTCCTTCCAGAGAAATGCAGTGCCTGATGTGTTAAGAAAAAGAAAAGCCGGGCATGTACGGCTCCTGCTTTCCCAAAAACTGGGAGGCTGAGTCAGGAGTTTCCCTGGACCCCCACCCCCGAGCTACATATAGAGATAGCAAGACACCTGTCAGGGGGAGGGGGTGTCTAGTGCCTGATTCCTGGTACAAGCTCTGTGTTCACACATCGCAATCAGAAATGGAAACACACTGTGGCCAGAAGGTGGAAAAAAAGTTGATATAGAATGCATTAAAACTGACAGATTTAGGAGAACAGACATTTGCCTTATTCCCACCCCTTGTTAAGAATATAGAAAGAGGGGCTGGGGAGATGGCTCGGTGTTTAGGAGCACTGACTGCTCTTCCAGAGGACCAGGGTTCAATTCCCAGCACCCACATGGCAGCTCACAACTGTCTGTAGTTCCAGTTCCCAGTTCCAGGCAAACACCAAGGCAAATAAATTAATTAATTAAAAAAAAATATAGAAAGAGAAAGCTCTGAAGAAGTTAGGGGTGTTTGTTTGTATTTTTCCAAGACAGGGTGAGAGGTCCAAATTTCCCCATTTTACAATAGGATTTAGGTATTTAGTAGCCATTTTGTACAGGTGAACGACCCTGCATATCCTGGTAAAACAAGACCAGGCTGACCTGGAACTCACAGAGATCTGCCTGCCTCTGCTTCCCAAGTGCTGGAATAAAAAGCATGCACCACCACCACCCATCAAAGTTAGGTTTTTAAAGAATTTCACAAATTAACAATAAACATTTGGAGACCTTAAGTCTCAAATAAATGAGATTAAAAAAAAAAGTAACACAAGAAAAACATCGAATTGGCCAAATTGTACTGATAATCAGTGTCTGTTTCTGAAAAGGACTCTTGAAGATTGCACTGGCTGGTCAACTTAACCCAAACTAGAGTCATCAGAGAGGAAGGAGCCTCAGCTGAGGAAATGCCTCCATGAGATCCAGCTGTAAAGCATTTTCTCAATTAGTGATCAATGGGGAAGGGGAAAACCCATGGTGGGTGGTGTCATTCTGGGCAAGGGGTCCTGGGTTCTTTAAGAAAGCAGGTTGAGAAAGTCATAGGAAGCACACCAGTAAGCAGCGCCCCTCCATGGCCTGTGTATCAGCTCTTGCTTCCAGAATCCTGCCCTGCTTGAGTTCATGTCCTGCCTTCCTTTGGTGATAAACAGCAATGTGGAAGTATAAGCTGAATAAACCTTTTCCTCCCCAGCTTGCTTTGTACTCACAGGGTTATGTTGCAGCAATGGAAACCCTGACTAAAACATGGACATACAAGTCTTTGTTACAAAACCTAAGACTGCTTTAACCTGCCTCTGCCTCCGGAAAAGCAGAGACAGTTTTGGAAGACTGAGCCCGCTGTTGGTCTGGCCACTAATAAAGAACTCATATCTTTTAGTTGACCTAATACCATGGTTGTCAGTAGTTATCTCTTGTGGATCTTTTCAAGGTCACAGTAAGTCACTCAGAGAGCATCTGCCACAGCTCAGACCCCAAAACCTCCATCTTCTGATGTCAAGAGTTTCTGAAAAAAGACAAAAGATTACATAGGCCTGGGCACCAAAGTGAAGACTCTGCACTGACCACGACTAGAGGGTGTCCACTACAAAGTTCAATGTTTGGGCAGACTAAAGCTCCAGGCCTTTCCCTGCTGCAAAAAAAGCAGGCCCTTCTTGTGCATGGCTGTGGAGTTTAGGATTTTGAGAAGCCTTTAAAAGGCTGGGCCTGGTATCACTCACTGCTAATCTCAGATATACTGTATATTGAGGCAAGTTTAAAATATAAGTATTGTTTTGTTTTGTTTTTGTTTTTACCATCCTGGAGATCAAATTCAGGGCCTGGAGCCTGTCAGGCCAGTGTTGCATCACTGCACCTGCGTCCCAACTTACTTAAACCTTCTGGCTTACTTCCAATCCTAGAATCTGTTTTATAAAAATATACAGAGGGAGGGCTATGGAAAAGTAGCTCGTTTTAGTGTGGTTTTAAAATGAATATTCACTGATTTAAAATGGCTTTAAAGATGGTTAGATTTTCAGAGAATATCTGCTTCTGGTAAAGTTAAGGAAAGAACTGGAATTCTGCACCTGAGTACTCAAAGGCACAACAGGAAAACAGGCCCAAACAGAGAATACAGTGGCCTCAGACACTGAACAAAAGTCAGTCTGGGTGGCTTTCCCTGTAGCTCAGTTGGGAGAGTGTTTGCCTAGAGTATACAACACCCTAGGCTTGATCCCTAATACCCATTAAATGAAAGTAGTGCCTGAGGCTATAAATCCCAGCACTTGAGAGGTAGAGGCAGCAGGACCAAGCCTACCAATCCAGCTCACTCTTAGTCAAATATTGACTGGAGACAAGAGAGAAAGAGACAGAGGAAGGGGTTCCAAGGAGAGGGAGAGGCATGGTTAGGTCACTGGGCACACAGTCCTCAAATTAATATAGCTCTGGGGAGACTTTAGTTCTCACAAGTGTGAGTTATAAATAAGGCTAACTCACACACTTGTCCATGAAACTCTTTTGTTTCTTCTCCACTGTGTTGGGGTGGTAGCACCTAGCAGAGTCCAAAATGGGGATTACTAATCTATTGTCGAATATTATTTTAAGGTGTGTTACTTTTGTTTATACTGTGAAACATTTGTTTAATTATGTAAAGATGTTTTACTTTTGTTTATACTGCATTTGTTTAACTCTGTGAAGCTATGTTATTTGCCTGTCTAAAACACCTGATAGTCTAATGAAGAGCCAATAGCAAGACAGGAGAGAGGAATAGGTGGAGCTGGCAGGCAGAGAGAATAAATAGTAGAAATCTGGGAGGAGAGGAAGAAGGAAGAAGAGGACATCAGGAAACAGCCATCCAGCTAGACACAGAGAAAGAACAGACCTAAAGATAAAAGCCCAGAGGCAAAAGGTAGAATGGATTAATTTAAAGTTATGAAAAGTTGGCAAGAAACAAGCCAAGCTAAGGCTGGACATTTATAAGAATAAGCCTCCCTGTGTGGTTTATGTGGGAGCTGGGTGATGGCCCCCCTAAAAGAGAAAAGAGCAAAGGAAAACAATACTAATCTTGGACTTTTAGCCTCCTGAACTGTGAGGTAATAAACATCCTCTGTGAAAACCCAGCCTCATATGGGAAATGGTGGCTACAACAAGGGAGCTACTGTGTTTGTCTTTGTTTCCTGTTCCTGAGCAGAGCTCTAAAAGGCCTTGAGACAACCTGAACACCATGAGCTCTAAAGGAGAAAAGAACATTTTACTTTATTCACAAGTCTGTTTTGTCCATATGAGTTTAATTAGTGACTTGGGAAGGCTTCCTCAGAATAGAGGATGGCTGTCAGAATGAACCATGTGGCTAGAAAGTAAGACCTTCCAATTTTACCCTCCAGCCTCCTGGGAAAAAAAAGAGGGACTGTCTTGTGTTGTAAAAGGTTCTGGCCTAGACTTTCCAGGATAGACCAGAGATTTGGTCTCACAGTCCCACAGAAACACAAGCAGTACCACAGAGACACAAACGCTTATTATTTTTAGGCTGATTGACCTAGGGACCAGGCATATCATTTGCTAACTCCTTCATCTCAACTCAACCCATCTTGTTTGGCCGTGCGGCTCGGTACCTTTTCTCAGAGCAGCATTTCCTCTGCATCTCCTGGCAGATCCAGTGACTCTGGCATCTGTGTCTGGCCTCTGTGTATACTCTGAGATGTTCCTGAGTTTTCTTAGCCTGGTAGCCCCACCCACACTTCCTGTTTGCCTTTGGCCAATCAGCTTTTTATTAAACCCATAGGTGGGACAAATATTTACATTACCAGCATAATCCTACTACAGTGTTGCTGTTTGTTTTTGCTCTTTAGGGGGACCACCACCCAGTTCCCAAATAATCACACATGGAGGCTTATTCTTACTTATAAATGCCTGGCCATAGCTTGGCTTGTTTCCTGCCAGCTGCCAACTTTCCTTAAATTATTCCAATCTATCTTTTGCCTCTGGGCTTTTCCTTTTCTATTCCTATATACCTTTGTTTTATATTCTGTGGCTGGTCCCTGGAGTTCTCTTCATCTGACTACTTCTTTTTCCTCCCAGATTGCTCTTTTTATATACTTTCTCTGGTTGCCATCCCCACCTATCCTTTCTCCCACCTTGCTATTGGCCTTTCAGTTTGTTTTTAGACCATCAGGTGTTTTAGACAGGCAAAGAATCACAGCTTCACAGAGTTAAACAAATGCAACATAAACAAAAGTAACACACCTTAAAATGTACAACAGGTGTGAAGATTCACTTGCTACTGGTATTTACAGAGTCATCTAATGAGTCATACCTACACAATGATGCTGTCATAAAACCCAAAAGGACGGAGCTCAGCCAGCTTCCTAGTAGTGAGCAATAATGTATCCATTAAGTGAGATAACCCAGGCCAAGAAAGATAAATGCTTCATGTCCTCTCTTACATGTGGATCTTAGCTTTGATTCTTTACATTTCTGCATTGAAGTAGGAACGAGTGTCTTTAGGGGCCAGGAAACAAGGAGCCATAGGAAGTGGCAGTCTAGAGCCTTGTAAGGAATGAAAAGACATAAGTGATATCAAAATAGACAAAGGAATAGTAAACATGGAAAGAGTTAAATGGGCATGGGGATGATGGGATGGGGAAGGAGGGATTAGTTAAGGTTAACCAAAACTCATGATGTCTGGAAAGGCAAATAGAAACCTGCTACCTTATAAATAAACAATACAATAAAAACAGAGGTACCCTGCATGAGTGGACAACACTCCTAGATGCCTTGACTCTTTAAACAAAAACCCCAGTGCTAGGTGTGACTGATGTCCTGATGAGTTCTTAGCTAGGAGGCTCCTAGAGCCTCACCAAACAATGGTGGTTATTGCCATTGCTTTTGGTTTCCTCCAGAACTAGATTACAAGGTCCTGCTGATGAAGACATCACACGTTGTGTGTGAATATAGGACACAGAGAAACCCAGCCAGTACTTGATTCAAATCTTCCTCCCTGCTGCCTAGCCCTCACAGTGCCAGAATGTGCTTACACAGACTTCTGGGGAGAAAGATCACCAAGCTGTGATTTCCACCATTCTATAGCACTGACTGGCCAAGCACGATATACCCACTAAAGCAATAGTGGAAGGACCGTTTGGGGAGCAATCGACTGCTTTTTTTTTTTGTTTTGTTTTGTTTTGCTTTTCAAGATAGGCTTTCTCTGTGTAACAGTCCTGGCTGTCCTGGAACTCCCTTTGTAGACCAGGCTAGCCTCAAACTCTCAGAGATCCTCCTGCCTCTGCCTCCTGAGTACTGAGATTAAAGGCATGTGCCACGCGTGCCTGGCTACCAGCTACTTTCTAATTAGATTTGAGGCCCTGCAGAAGGGTCAAAAGCTTATGGCTAGAGAGGGAAATTTATTAATGATGTTTTTCCAAGTAAAAATGTGGTGAAATTGCCTTCTCTATATTTACTCAAATAATCCCACACTCCAATCAAGGTTTCAAAACTAGTCCAACAGATAAAACCTCAAGCCCTGAGTGTACTATTCAGGGCTCTTTAGAGAAAGAGAACTTATAGAATGTATCTCTGTATAATATATGATTACTCAAAAACAGTAATGAGGTTTTTGGCCCAGACTTTAGGGCCTAGCCCAGAAGTTCAGACCTACTCTCAGCCCCACTTAGCCTCAAATAATCACACACAGGCTTATGTTAATTTTATGCTGATCAGCCTAGGGCCCAGGCATATAACTTGCTAACTCTCAATTCTTAAATTAACCCATGATTCTTATCTTGTTCAGCCATGTGGCTCGGTACCTTGTCTCAGCAGCATTTCAACTTTTTTCCTCTGTGTCTGCTGGCATCTCATCTGGCTCTCTCTGGCATCTCTGCTCTGCTTTTCCTGTTCCCAGAGTTTTCCCAGTCTGGTAGCCCCACCCATACTTCCTGTCTGACTTCAGCCTATCATCATTTTTATTAAACTAGTAGTCAGGACAATTTTTGCAATGTAATAACATAATCCTACTACAACAGGCTTTGGCCTAGTTAGTCCAATGATGCCTGTCTCCCTATGGAAGGTTCAAGAATCCAGTCCACAAGTCTGTATGGCTCAGCTGTTCTTCAGTATATACTGGAATCCTGAAGAAGTAGGCTCTCTAATGCCAGTGAAGGAATGGACTTGTGAGCAAGCAGGCAAAGAGAGTACCAGCTTCCTCTTCCATGTCCTTATATAGGTTGCCAGTAGAAGGTGTGGCCCAGATTAGAGGTGAGTCTTTCTATCTCTAAAGATCTGAATTAAAGGTTTATTTTCCACCTCAAAAGATCTGGATTAAAAGTGAGTCTTCCCACTTCAAACAATTCAGAAAAAAAAAAAATCCTCCACAGGTATGTCCAGCCACTTGAGTTTTAGTGAATTGCACATGTAGTCAAGTCAACCAAGAGTAGCCATCACATCCAGGGGGTAACTTTGAAATAAAGATAACTGGAAATTTCTATGTTATAAACTGCTTAAAGGAAAAAAAGTACTGTGTCCAACTCAAATATGTGTCCTGAAGGAAACAGCTAAAAAAGGTTAGACCAGAGTCAGATCCTTGTAGCACAGTGGAGACCATACACTGGAGCTAGGCCAACTCCCAACCTCTGCATCCAGAGTGTGTGGAGGCAGCTCAGCATCCTCCCACTGACATGCGCTGTTACTGAAGCCCATTATTGGACTGTCTGATGAGCTGACCCGGGTCAGAACTTATAGGTATCAATGTCTGTGAATAATTTGTATAGTCCATAGGAAACATCACTGAGTTTTGGGTGAAATCTCTTAGTTAAAGAGGTGGAGATATCGAGATAAAGCCTGGCTTTAATTTCTGTGAGTTTGAGGTCAGCCTGATATACAGAGTGAGTTCCAGGACAGCCTGAACTACACAGAGAAACCTTGCCTTGAAAAACAAACAAACAAAAAAGACAAAACAAAACAGAAAAAGAATTCATTGGCGACCATTCTCCTTCTCCAACCCCTTGTATGGCCTAAGTCATATGAGAGTTGTCATATGCACAAGCTGATGAAAGAGTGCTCTTGAAAATTCCCCCGATAAGTGTACGTGTGTGTGATGCAGCTGAGTTTGGTGCCCATGTGACAAAGGTAAGAAAGAAAAGACTTTGGAAGAAAAATGTGCTGGCTCCATGAATACAAGATTACCAATCATTGTTTTGAGTTTCCAAGAGCTTCTAGAAACTAAATACTTTAAATGAGTTAAAAGTTTTTATTTTAGCCTGAAGACTTTTTCATTGTTTTCCAAGATAGGGTTTCTCCGTGCAGCCCTGCTTGTCCTGGAACTTGGGAATCAGGCTGGCTTGGAACTCCTAGAGATCTACCTGCCTCTGCTTCCCAAGTGCTGAAATTAAAGGCATGTGCCACCACCACGTGGTTTCCTCTTCATTCTTATTTTCATGACACTAAGGAATTAAATGTTAAATCGGTGTATTCACACATGATAACCTCACTTCTGCCAATAAACAACTGCCCTAGAGAATTGAGTCCTAAGAGTTTCTCACATGCCCACATGTTAATGGCTTGGTCCTCAACCTGTGGCACTTTTGAGAAGTGACAGAATCTTTAGGAGGTGGGACTAAGAGGAAGTTAGTACAATGAATAATGAGCAATAACAACCTCATGTGGCATATTGGGACCTCAACCCTTGTCCTCTTGTGCTTCCTGGCCACCATGAGGTAAACACATCTTCTTCATCATTGTCACCTCTCTGATGTACTTTATTGCCACAGGCCCAAAGCAATGGGGCCACGTGATCCTCCTCTGAGATCAAGAGACAGAATAAAGCTATCTCTCTTCTTGAAGTTGACCATCTCAGGCATTTTGTCAAAGTGACTGAAGATCAACTAATTTTTTTTCCAATAAGGTAGCCATCAGCCACATGTATTGACTGCTAGCTTATGATTGAAGTAGCTAAGAAAATTCATTTTATTTCAGTTAGTTCTCCTTTCTTTCAGTAAAGGGCTATGTGTATCCAGTACTGAATAGCTCCAATTCTAGGCATTGAGAACAATAGTACCCAAGACTAATAAAGACCTTAGTTTCATGAAGTGTCTTCTAAGTAAAGATACAGAAACTGGACAGAGACAAATAAGCAGCACAGTATATATGGCTTTGGAATCAATGGTTAGCAAAGGCCTCTTTGGGAAGGTGATATTTGAAAAGCCGAAAGATACAGATTTTTTTTTTTAATTTTTGGTTTCTGTTTTCTGTTTACCTTGGCCAGAAAGAGGGCCTACAGATTGTCCCTGCATAATGCATGGTAGGCAAGCATTCTACCACTAAGCTGTATCTTCAGCCTGAGATTTGGGGTGTTGAAATAGCTCTACTGATCTACAGTGTCTCCAAATTCAAGACTGTTTTTACCAGAAGTTATCTGAAAATTCCTCTCCTCTTAAATGGCCCGTTCTGTTTTCCCTTTGCTGCTCTGACAGCTTCATCCACGATGGTTTCTCTTTCCTCTGAGTCCTAGAATGCTGATTTCCAGGACTGCACAGTGTAGCCTTCAAGCTTTGGTTACACATTCACTCAAAATTTTTTAAGTATGCAAACCAGTTTCTTAACAAATGCTTAATGTTTAGTCTTCAACTAAATTATAAATGTCTCATTTTTTCCTTACTAAGCACATAATAGGTTTAATCTTTAATGGTGCTCCTGAAAGCTTTCTCTCACTTATTTCTAAAGCCCAGGAAAGGAACAAAGCATTGCCTGTTTGGCTTCCTTTACCAGTTTGACACTGTGCAGGTGAAGACATCCATGCCAGTGGACTCTGCTGGGCTTTAAAATGGGCTGCTCTACTCATACACTGTTGTGGTGATATATTTAATAAAATCAGCTGGAATATCAGAGAATAGATCCACCCACAGTCAAGCCAGGAAGGTCAGAGAGTGATAACTCATGCCTTTAATCCCTTAACTCCAGAGACAGAGACCTTTCTGTGTTTCTGTGAGTTCAAGGCCTAACTACCAAATAGTAGTAACTCATACCTTTAATTTCAACTCTAGAATTATGATGCAGAGTTGAACCTGGAAGTGAAACAACAAGGCAAAAAAAAGGTATTTAAGGAGGTGTAGGATACCAGAGATTTATTCTGTAGAAGTGATGAGGAGTGAGGTTGGGGAATATGGATAATAGCTTTTACCTTGAGAAGTTGGCTGGGTGAGATCTGACTGTGTTCTGTTTCCTCTCTCTGATATTTCAGATTTTCCTCAATATCTGGCTCTGAATTTTCATTTAATAACAACTAGAATTTATGTAGAATGACAAATCAGTAACCCCAGGCAGACAAAGAACATTACTTTCCAAACAAGTTGAGGTGAAATACAATTTAAAATAGGCAAGCCAGGAGCATTGGCACATGTTTGTAATGGCAGCTAGTCTATAATAACAGCTGGTCAGGACACTGAGACAGGAGAGTTGCTTGAGCCCAGGAGTTCCAGACCAGCCTAAACAACACTGTGAATCTCAGGCTCAAAAGAACAAAAGTCTATTTTAAAGCCTTAAATAGGGACTGGTAGTAGTTGCTCATGCATTTAATCCCAGCACTCAGGAGGCTGAGGCAGGTGGATTTCTGAGAGTGCAAGGCCAGCCTAGTCTACAGAGTTCTAAGACCACCATATAGAGACTCTCTCTCTCTCTCTCTCTCTCTCTCTTTCTCTCTCTCTCTCACACACACACACACACACACACACACACACACACACACACACACACACCTTAAATAGGAAAAATAAAACTGTTCCCAGCACTTACTTCTAGGCTAGCCTGACTATCAAGTGGGATCCTGGAGAGGACAAAGTAGGAAGAGAGGAAGAAGGAGAATTATGCTTTTGTTGGGAGAGACAGAGACCCTTAAAAACAGAATACATTAGCAAAATATTGTATCATTTTAGTGTATCATAGTATTTTTAAATTATTAGAAAAAATCAGATAAAAGTTAGCTGGTAAGTTATTCTTTAAAGGATGGCTCAGAAGTTAAAAGCACTGACTGCTCTCCCTGAGGACTCAGGTTTGATTCCCAGCACCCACGTCAGCTCAAGCTATCTATAACTCCAGTTCTAAGGGATCCAGTATAATAGGATAGGCCCATAGGACCATGGAAATTGGCTCAAATCAGTTGCCAAGGCATGCACATAATGTACTTCCTTATGAGCCAAGCTGGAGTCTGCCTCGGAGCCTAGCAACAGCCACTGTCCAACATTCCTGATTGCTTGGAATCTGCCTAGCAACAGATGCTGTCAGATCTCCTGATCATGCCCAGCCAATGAGGAAGAGCCATGCAATATCACCAGATCATGACGCAGCCTGGGTGCTGAGAGGAGGGTATATAAGGTTCTCCTCATTGTTGAATAAATGAGTTAGTTCTTTGCTTTTCAGCTGACTCCTGGGGTCTATGTCATCGACTCTTTGACTTCTTACTTCCTTCCCCCAGGGAAATGTTAAGATCCATTAACAACCCAGAGCCCTCTTCTGTCCTCTGTGGATGCCGGGCACATTTGTGGTACATAGACATATATGTGGACAAAACACCCATACACATAAAATATAAATAAATCTCAGAAGATTTTTATCAAGCCTTGTAAATGTCTGTTTCATAACAATAAAAAAATTTACTTAAGAGAGTCAAACTATAGCCAGATATCACACGAGTTCTATTTAGTATATAATAAAACCTGGAGCCAAATATTGGGGAAAAGCTAAACTATCAGAGAGGTGAGGACCAAATCACAGCCAATCGTCACCCAGCCAAATAGGGTAGATTCTATCTCAGTCCTCAGACTAACTAGGCCTCAGGCAAATGTATAGCTTCTGCTCCCCTCAGTTTATATCTTTTTCCTCACCCAGATATCTTAATCCCTAGTTTAACTGTCCTAGTGCTAGGATTTAAGGTGGGTGCCACCACCATGTGGCTCTGTTTGGCCTTGAATTTACAGAGATCCAGAGGATCTCTGCTTCCAGAGAGATGGATCACCATTCTCTTCAAGGATTGACTCTGTGGGTGACTCTGTCTTCTGATATTCCAGTCAATTTTTATTAAATATACAATATATCACCACAGTCAGGTAGTGATGGCACACTCCTTTAATCAAAGCATTTGGGAGGCTGAAGCAGGCAAATCACTGAGTTTGGGGCCAGCCTGGTCTACAGAGCAAGTTCCAGGACAGCCAGGGCTACACAGAGAAACCTGGTCTCTAAAAACCAGAGAAAGAGAGAACTTTAGATCTCATTTGTCAACATTAACTGCTGGGTATGATATAAAGAACTCTGCATAACACATTGATCATGCTTTGAAAGACAGGCAGCCAAGATCCAATTCTAATTTCAAAAGTGAATGGAGGAATTAATCCTCTTGACTTTAATTAAGGAAAGCCTGGGTGGGCTCCTAATCATCCTGCCACATTGGGGAATAGAAAAGAAACCTAGGGGCTGGAGAGATGGCTTAGTGGTTAAGAGCACTGACTGTTCTTCCAGAGGTCCTGAGTTCAATTCCCAGCAACCACGTGGTGGCTCACCGCCATCTACAATGGGATCTGGTGTCCTCCTCTGGCATATTGGTACAGCACTCATATACATCAAATGAGGCCTAAAGAGCATTCTCAGTTGGAGAGCTAAAGCACTAGTCCCCACTAGCCAAAGTTGCAAGGAGAGCAGAAAAGGGAAATCAGGTAGGTTCGTGCTGCTTTGATCTCCCTGGGTCCAGCTGGAGGAGAGGAAGGGACTGGTGACAGAGGGCATATGATCCTGGACTCACTGCTACCCTTAAGGATGCTCAGTGATCTCTGGATCTGGTGCTTGGATGGACTGGATGTCTGGGTCATTTAAACTAACTCCTGTGGCTAGAAGGAGCCCTTTGCTCCTTTGCCTGCCTTTCCCCCTCAGACTTCCTTTCTGCTTTGCCGTCTCTCCTGTGGGCGCCTGTCCTCTCTGTGTGGAGTCACATGGTCCCAGGAGTCTCCCCTGTGTCCCTCATCTGCCTTTGCTGAGCAAGGACTTTAACCCATTTCCCCGCTTTGGTCTTTCTGCTTTTTAGATTTTGAAGTCAAATACTAAGCCATGAATCCATGTCCTGAATCACTGTTCCCTGAGTGATCCTCAAGTTCCAATCCCACTATACAATTGGTGTTTCATGCTTACAAGTTCACCCAACCATGTAGCAAATATAATTTTGAAAAAGTACTACATTTGCAAGGTCCATGTATTCTCTTCTATTGTATTTATTTCCTCAACAATCAACGTAATAACTATTCACATACTGTTGGCACTGTAAGTCATCTGAAGAGTGTACATAAGCTCTATGTAAGTGTACTTAAGAGCCTTGTACATCTCTGGATTTGGGTATTTGCACTCTTATCTAATACTACTCCTAAATCCACAGCAAAATCTTAAAAACAACTAGAAAAAAAAAAAGCTAGCGTTATATCGTCTTTCATGCCCATGTGTCCTTTACCTGCACCTGCATTCTATCCTTCCTCATTGCCCAGTTCCTGCTCTTTCTTATTCTCCTCTTTGTTTACTGAACCCACATGTATAAACTCCAGTGGGAAGCCCCACCCCTCAAAAAAGCTGCTCTAGTTGTATAGAAGCTCATTGAGATAAATAGACTTTGATTCTGGCTAATTTCGATTCATGGTGTGTTTTCTTTGCAATAATGCTTGGGTTTTTTTTAAGACATAAATCATAATCAGCACAAAATTGTCACAATTTTTGTGTGTACATACTCATGTATGTATGTGGGTATGTATTTGAGTGCACATCTGTGCACCTGAGTGTAGAGATCAGAGGTGTTTTCCCCAATTGCTCTCCATCCTATTTTTTCCAGTGTGCTCCAGGGATTTGCCTGTCTTCACCTCCCAGGCACCAGAATCACATACACACTCCCTGGAACTGGCCATGTATGTGGTTCCTGGGGAGCCAAACCTAAGTCTTCATGATTATGTGGCAAGCACTTCTACTGAGCCATCTCTCCAGCATCAAAGTTTTGTGGGGGGTTTGTTCGTTTGGTTGGTTGGTTTTGGGTTTTTCTTTTAAATAAAACCAAACCAAGATACTTTGCTGCCATCTTCTGGAAGACTGTTTTGTTTTGTTTTTACTATTATGATACACATCAGATCTAGGATGCCCATGATGTAAACAGAGGAAGTTATGTCCTCATCAGGCAATGCACAGCCTATTCAACCATGCATAACAAAAGCTCTGATAATCATAATGCTGCTAAGGGATACACTTTAATGGAACCATTTTCAGAGAGATGGTGGTGGCTCTTCATCAGAAAGTCTTGTTTCTAATAACTATGTATAATTACTGTGACTTCTTTCCACGTAATCATTGAATTCACATATGTTTTGGATGTGTGTGAATGCCCTGAGTGGCACGTGATTTGTCAGTAGGTGAAGGATTCCTGAATGTGAAATCTATCCAAGGTGAGACGCTAATTCAGCATGTACAGCTTAGTTAAGGAAATGAAATGTTCACATCATGACCCAGGGAGACTTTTGAGGGTTGTATCTTTGTGCTAGAAATGGAAGCTAGGCTTAGAGAATTCTAAGCAAGTGGTCTACTGTTGAGCTGCCCATAGCATCCTTTGACTTTCTGTCCTGGGGCTTTAGAGGACAGACTTAGGTGCCCCTTTGGGTAAAGATGTACTTGTAGTGACAAAGATTTCTTTGGGTTTTTCCCTCACAGTTCTAGCCCCCTGCCCCCCTGCCCACATCTATATAGCTTGAATTTAAAAATAGAGAACAAAAAATCTTTATTATCAGAATTTTAAGTCTATATACAAAATAGTGGATTTCATCATGGCATCTTCATACATGAGCAACACTATACTTTGTTTACATTTGTTCCCCCCCACACACTGGTTTCTCTGTGCCTCATCCCCCATTCATCTGGTCCATCCCCTAGTTAGGCCTCTTTGGCTTTTCTACTACATGTGTCCCATTACTTTCTCTATATAAAAAAAAAAAAATAGAGAGCTGGAGAAATGGCTCAGAGGTTAAGAGCACTGGCTGCTCTTCCAGAGGACCTGAGTTCAATTCCCAGCACCCACATGGCAGCTCACAGCTGTCTGTAACTCCAGTTCCAGGAGATTCAACAGCTGCAGACATGAATGCAGACAAAACAACATTGTTACATAAAATGAAAAAAAATAGAGAACAGCCAGGGGTGGTGGTGCACATTTTTAATCCCAGCACTGAGGAAGCTAAAGCAGAAAGCTCTCTATGAGTTCAAGAACCATCTAATCTACATAGAAAATTTCAAGTCAGCTCCATATATAAAGCAAGACCTTGTCTCAAAAACAGAAAACAGGACACAGAAAAGGAAGCTTTTTGAAGTAAGTGAGTCACCTATAGATACAAAGTATACAGCTGTGATCTGACATGTCCTCCAGGATTAATGCATTGTAAAAAGTACAAGTCCTACTTATGCCTAGTGTAACAGCTTAAATGGTTACTGGGAGGCAGGGAGGCTGGAGAGATGGCTAAATAGTTTAGAGGACCAGCTGCTCTTCCAGAGGATCCAGGTTCAATTCCAAGCACCCACATGGCAGTTCACAACTGTCTGTAACTCACGTTTCAGTTGACCTGACATCCATGGCAAAATACCAATGCACATAAAATAGAAATAAATAAATAAATTTATTTTAAAACTACTAAGCCACAAGAGCAGTGCGTTCAGGAACTGGAGAAATGCCAACATTTCAGGAGTGGGGTCCTGATGGGAGAATGAGTTCAGCCGGCTTTCCCCATCTCCATTTGCCCTTCCACTTTCTGCTGTGGAATGACAGTCAGAAGACCCTACTGGGTGTAAACCTTGATCTCCGATTTCCCAGTTTCCAGAATCATGAGCCAGATAACCTTCTATTTTATACACTGTACAGTAGTTGAGAGCGTGTTACAATCAGCCAGCTTTTACTTTTGTTGATCCAGATAGTACTCACAGGGAATGGAGGAGAAGGTCTTGCAATGTTGGTGCTTGGGCAGCTTTTATGGCCCTTGTTTCCAGCAGCTGTGAGCAGAGGGGGCAGGCAGCAGGTGCCTTCCACAGCTGTGAGCAGAGGGGGCAGGCAGCAGGTGCCTTCACAGCTGTGAGCAGAGGAGGCAGGCAGCAGGTGGGTTAGAGCAGCTGTGAGCAGAGGGGGCAGGCAGCAGGTGCCTTCCACAGCTGTGAGCAGAGGGGGCAGGCAGCAGGTGGGTTAGAGCAGCTGTGAGCAGAGGGGTCAGGCAGCAGGTGCCTTCCACAGCTGTGAGCAGAGGGTGCAGGCAGCAGGTGCCTTCCACAGCTGTGAGCAGAGGGTGCAGGCAGCAGGTGCCTTCACAGCTGTGAGCAGAGGGTGCAGGCAGCAGGTGCCTTCCACAGCTGTGAGCAGAGGGGGCAGGCAGCAGGTGCCTTCCACAGCCGTGAGCAGCAGCAAGTAGCACCTCTAGCTTACAGTTTTCCAGCAGATCTAGGAAGTCAGGGTTCTCCAACCTTGACATGGCTAGTATTACGGCTCATGAGCCTGCAGTATCCAAGACCTTTGGCCTGTGCCACAATCCTCTATACTGCTTCCAATGGCCTGACCTGTAATTTCTCTTCTCTGGGTCATTAGAACCTTCCACATATTCTCACCTCTTTAACTTCTACTCATCCTTATTCTTGCCCTGACCCCACTCTGGAAC
The DNA here is from genome assembly GCA_004025045.1 of Sigmodon hispidus. Taxonomy (NCBI): domain Eukaryota; kingdom Metazoa; phylum Chordata; class Mammalia; order Rodentia; family Cricetidae; genus Sigmodon; species Sigmodon hispidus. Next base: position 61,096 of record PVIH01009735.1, on the reverse strand, counting down.
TTTCCAAGACCTCACCTCTCTGTTGCCGCTACCAGTTTGCTGTTTTTCCCATCAAAGCACTCTGCTGTCCCTGCTGCAGCCCCTACCCCTGTCATTGTCCCCCTCTTTCTTTGTGTTTCCAGTTTGGCCTACCAAATACTGATAGGTGAAAAGCAGCAGGAACAGACCATCACAAGAAGGTTCTTATTGTGTCTAATATTGCAGCACTTGGTGTGGGCTGGGGACATCATCGTGTGACTCTGGAGAGATGGCTCGGTGGTTAAGAGCACTGACTGCTCTTCCAGACATCCTGAGTTCAATTCCCAGCAACCACATGGTGGTTCACAAACATCTGTGATGGGGTCTGATGCCCTCTTCTGGCATGCAGGCGTATGTGCAGGCAGACTGCTGTATACATAATAAATAAATCTTTAAAAAAAAAAAAAAAGTGTGACTCTGCTAGCTCAAACAAGCAAGCTACTTGTGTAGCCAGATGGGGCTCAGGCACCAAACACAAGAGCGATTACCTAGCGCACATAATCTCAAGGACTACAAGAGGGAAAATGGTTTGTACGTGGTGCAACTTAGTGATTTTTTAATTTCTTTCTATCTTTTAGCACTAACCAGTACAACTTTCTTTGTGATAAGTGTACTGTTTTGTTCTCACCAGTATAGTGACCCATAGCCCCATGTGGTTCTTGAGCAGTTAAATGAGGCTAGTATGGCTGAGAAACTGATTCTTTTAACAGAAGGAAAGATTTGTGGCAGTTTGGATAAAAATGGCCCCCATAAGCTCACAGGAAGTGGCACTGTTAGGAGGTGTGGCCTTGTTGGAGGAAGTGTGTCACTGGGGGCGGGCTTTGAGGTCTCAGAAGCTCAAGCCAGGCCCAGTGACTCACTGTCTCTTCCTGCTGCTCCAATCCAAATACAGACCTCTCAGCTACCTCTCCAGCATCATGCCCGCCTGAACGCTGCCTTGCATCCTACCATAATGACAACGGACTAAACCTCTGAACTGTAAGAGCCCCAGTTAAACACTTTCCTTTATAAGAGTTGCCATGGTCATAGTGTCTCTTCACAGTAACAGAAGGTTGGAAAAAAATGTATTTCCGCTTACAGTTTGAGGAATTGCAGTCTGTTAGGAGAAGAGGGCATGGAGACGGGAGGGTTCCATGGCGGTGCGGCTGTGAACCTGCACTCATCAGGGAACAGGCATTCTAGTTGGCAGTGGAGGCTGGAAGACTGAGAGCATCAGCCAGTTTACCCTCTGAGGGTTAAGAGGAGTAAAGTGCACAATCCCAAGGACAGGTCTCACGTGACAGACAAACTGCGCATGTTTTTCTATAGATGCACATACACAAATAGCAATAGCCAGTTGTAATGAATAATCTGGAGCGAACTCCTTCCTTCCTCTCCCCTACACCTAGGAGGGGCACAAAAACATTCCAAGAACAAGCGTGTGTTTTGGAAAAACTGAGGTCACCAGACTCTTGTTTGTGTGGCATTTTCTCAGAGCTCTCTTCACATGACTCCATCCTTGGACCATGTTCCAACAAATGTTTAGAGTGATTTGAATCACATTAAATCAAGTCTGAAGCAGCCACGGGTGGCCAGTGGCTCTGGGGTGAACAGCAGTTTGTACATGCTCTTCCATCCGCCAGGATTGGCACCTTTCTGACTCACACATTTGTGGGTTCCCCATGAATGAGTGGATGAGCAAAGGGCTACGATGTTCTCAATAACAGGTCACCAATGCCAAAAGGAGCGTGAATGTAGTTATCTTGGGGGTTTGTCTGGTTTGTTTCAAACAAATGGAAGCTGGGAGTCAGGGCTTTGTGTATGGTAGGCAAGTGCTCAACCACTGAGCTATATCTCAGTCCAGTCACTGTTGATCAGCAAATATTTTTGTATAATATTCCTTTGGAGATTCTAGTGTTCTCGTTTGTTGATGATTTTGGAGTCTGAACAAGGGTGAACTTAACTTTGGGTTGGAAAGGATGTATCTGTTTCTTTCCAAACCACATTCTAGCCTCTACTGCTCCGACTTCAAGGTGAAAGCTGAATTTCCTCTATTATCATGAAATCAGTTTCATGACTGATGCAGGCAAGCAGGAGGGGGAAAGGATATGTTATCCTAGGGAATAAGGCTTTTTATAGGCAAGCACATTTGAAGCAGAAAAAGGGAACGCCCAAGGGGTGGAAATTTACTTTGCACATAAGATTCACAGACCATCCTTTCATTGGCCTCAGACAGCATGGAAGCCAAGGCTGCAACAAGCAGGCAGTGTGTGGAGCCCATGAAAGGGACCTAGTGTGGGCTCTTCATCAGGCTTCACTTTGCTCCAAGCATACCCAGGTTCTCACAGGCAGCAATTAAAGGGCACCACTGACTCCCTTTGAACCATTTTCCATCTATAAAAGCAACTTGAACATTTAATATTTTTCCATATGTCCTTTTCCCCGAAGTCTGCAACATTCCTCTCTGTTTTAATCAGCGATCTCCTTTACACTGAATACAGAGTGGTCACTTTATGCTTAGAACATTCTGGTTCTTATGATGAGAAATGTGTTTAGAGGAATCTCAGTGTTGAACCTGACCTAAGTTTCCTTTGGTAATAGCAGAAATTCCTTTCCTTGTGAACAATGGCAGTAAAGTGTTGGGATCAAACTGCTTTCCTGACAGGTAAATAAAAGACAGGTGAGATCAAAGACCCAGAAGCCATTGGGGTGTCAGGAGGTCAAGTCTGACCCCTCCCTTTCAGAAGTGAAATGAGGATTTAAAAACAAGAAAGTACTTGGCCAAAGAAGCACAGTGGCTGAAATAGACCCATTCAAGTGAGAACCAGAAACCCTAACTAAACGTGCTTTCCAGCTCACTTCCCTCTCAATGAAGGACCAGCCCTCCTCCAAGCCTCACGCCTTCCTCAGGTGCTGGTGGTGCCACATATCATAGGAGGCTGAGGCAGGAGGATTCCAAGTTTGAGTCCAGCCTGAGTTAAACAGGACCCCGTTGTGATCTCTCAGTCTCTCTCTGTATAAAAATTTCCTTTTCTCAACTAAATATTTTTATCTCAGCTGTTGATTTTTTTAACAAAGCACATAGTAAAGCCTTGCTAAACTTATGCTGAAGATAAGAATTCGGGGTCTCTAGTAACCCAGGCTATGGTCTGTGACATTTAAAGCCATTCTTGGCCTCAGAGTATAAATCAATGGTGGAGCCTGTGTCTAACCTTATGCCAGGTTGTGTACTCCATTCCAAGACCAAAATAAGCAAATAATCTCTTTTAAAAACCCACTTCGGAGCGCAGAGCGGTTTGGTCGTTCGTTGGAGGAAGATCTGTTCCACTCGGCAATTGCAGCTCTTGTTTGAGCGCTTTGGGTGAAGGAAAATGGCCCGAACCAAGCAACCAAGCAGACAGACCACTAGGAAGTCTACCAAGGCGGCCAGGAAAAGCACGCCCTCTACCGGCAGGGTGAAGAAACCTCATCGCTACAGGCCATGGTACCATGGCTTTAAGAGAGATTCGTCTGGGCTGGAGAGATGGCTCAGAGGTTAAGAGCACTGACTGCTCTTCCAGAGGACCAGGATTCAATTCCCAGCACCCACATGGAAGCTCACAACTGTCTGTAGGTCCAGTTCCCAGTTCCAGACAAACACCAAGGCAAATAAGTAAATAAATAAATATTAGAGAGAGAGAGAGAGAGAGAGAGAGAGAGAGAGAGAGAGAGAGAGAGAGAGAGAGAGAGAGAGAATTACCAGAAATCAACTGAGCTGCTCATCTGCAAGCTGCCTTTCCAGAGGTTGGTGAGAGAGATCACCCAGAATTTCAAAACCGACTTGAGGTTTCAAAGTGCAGCCATTGTGAAGCGTACCTGGTGGGGTTGTTTGAAGATACCAATCTGTGTGCCATCCACGCCAAGAAAGTCACCATCATGCCCAAAGACATCCAGTGGGCTCGCTGGATGGGGGGTGAGCTTAAGTCAAGGCGGTTTTTATGGCATTTTGTAGTAAATTCTGTAAAATACTTTGGTTTAATTTGTGACTTTTTTGTATGAAATAGTTTATAATATGTTGCATTTGTACTTAAGTCATTCCATCTTTCACTCAGGATGAATGGGGAGAGAAACTGTTCACAGACCTCAGTGATGTGAGCACTGTGGCTCAGGAGTGACAAGTTGCTAATATGCAGAAGGGATGGGTTATACTACTTGCTTTTCATGATGCATGTTTCTGTATGTTAATGACTTGTTGGGTAGCTATTAAGGTACTAGAATTGATAAATGTGTACAGGGTCCTTTTGCAATAAAACTGGTTATGACTTGATCCAAGTGTTTAACCATAAATCACTGTGATAGAATGTGGGCTTTTTCAAAGGTTGAAGATACAAGTTTTAACCACAGTGTAACAGTTTCCTGAAGAAAAAAAAGAAAGAAAGAAAGAAAGAAAGAAAGAAAGAAAGGAAGGAAACCTGGCAGCTATAGAATACACTATGTGCATTTATAATAGCTATTTTATATATTGTAGTGTTCAACACTTTTAAATTAAATGTTTTACATTCACAAGTGGTGGGGAGTCTTGTCATTGAGGTGTGTTTAATTTAGTCCAGTTAATATTTTCTGACTAGACTGCATGTGTTTAACAAAGTAGAAAATGCTATGTGTATTAAACCTTGCATAAGTCCTCATTCTACCACATGTTAACTAACCCTCTAGCTGATAACACATACACTAATGGGGATTTTATTTATAAGGGCTCTAGAGTAAAATAACCAAGTTATTCACACCAGCATCACCTGTTAACCAATCTAGTTAGTGCAGCTTTTCATTGTGTTGTTTGGTCTTATACCTAGATTGAGTTTGGTTTTGTTTTGTTTTTTTCTTTAAGGGGAAAAACAGTATACAGTTTTTTTCCTTGTGGAGTGTAAGCGTGGGGGTAGGAGTTACAGCTTCAGCTTATTGACGTCTGTCAATGAAGATGGGTTTAGGTTACACCTGGTTACTGTCCTGGCAAAATTCCTTTTATAGAGATGACCTTCAAGTGGTTTTTTAAAGTATCCTATTGAAGTTTTTAGGTCAATTATGTTTGTTGACTAAATTTACAAATAAACTTGTTTATTCAAAAAAATAAAATAAAACCCCACTTCGGGCTGGAGAGATGGCTCAGTGGTTAAGAGCACTGGCTGTTCTTCCAAAGGTCCTGAGTTCAATTCCAAGCAACCACATGGTGGCTCACAACCATAAGTAATGAGATCTGGCGCCCTCTTCTGGCCTTCAAGCAGAACACTGACTACATAAAAAATAAATAAATAAATAAAACTTCAAAACACAAAATTTTCTTTTTATTATACTTCATAAAATTTATATGCAAACTATAACTAATGTCAGTTTCTTTCTTTCTGATCTTTACAATGATGGAACTGGAAGGCACAGATGTTCACAGCTCAGCCACATGATGATGCCAAGCAGAAGCTCCCTGCCTCTGACACTCCAGCGGCCTTCATTCATGTCTCTGCAGGAGGCTGCATCCATGATTCTCACCAAGTCACTGCTTCCCTTGGCTGTGAACCTCTCTGATGAAAACTTAGGTTACCAACTTCTGCTTTTTCTACCTTTAGTTTTCTATTTTATTTTTTGTCTGTCTGGTAATTTTTAAATTTCTTTTTGCAATTTTTAGTAGAATAAATTATCAAAATAATTAATTTCATTAAGATTTATTTTTATGTGTATGACAACTATATGAGTTCTGGGATCTGAGTCTTCTGCATCCTGCAAAAAAGACAAGTGCTTTTAATCATTGAGCACTCTCTCCAGTCCTAATAAGGGGTTTTATTGTGACATTTTCATGTTTTTATGAGCTTTGATTACATCTGCCCATTACATTTTCTTATTCCCCTCCCATTCCTGCTGAGCCCCCTCCTCTTCCCAACTTTTTTTCCCCTTTTGTTTTGGTGACCTGTCGAGTTTAATGGGAGCTGCTTACATGAGATCATTAACAACTTACCAGTGGCTACACCACTGAAGAAAAGGTCTCCCTCTCTTCCAGCATCCATGAACTGTCAATAGATCCTCAAGGAGGCATGAACTCAGTTGTTCATTCATTCATTTTGGTTGGTTTTGAGCCAGGATTTCATGTATCCCATGCTGGTTAGTCTTTTGCTACTTGGTTAGTCTTTTTCCAAACTTAGCACAAGACGTTTGGAAAGCAAGAACATCAACTGAGAAAATGCTTCCATCTGATTGGCCTGTAAGCAAGTCTACAGAGGGCCCAGCGAGCGTAGTGCAAACCCTAGGCAGGCGGGCCTGGGTGTACAAAGGCAGGCTGAGCAAGCCATAGCGGGCAAAGCAATCTGCAGCATTCTTCTATGACTGCTGCTTCAATCCCCGCCTGAGCTCTCGCTCTCACTCGCCCCAGTGGATTGTGACTCAGGACAAATTATCCAAATAGACACTTTTCTCCCACACTGCTTTTGGTCATGGTCTTTCTGACAATAGGTATATGCTGGCCTCCGACTCACCATAACCCTGAATTTCATATCCTATCACCTCTATCTTTCAAGTACTGGGACCACAGGTGCCCACAACTGCACCCAGTTCTTGTTTTTATGTTTTATTTATCTATTTATACAAGCTTCAAATGTATGATCTTCCTGCTTTTGCCTCCCAAGTGCTGAAATTATAGGTCTGAGCCACCATATCAGTTCTTTTTTTTTAATAACATAAAAATCTTAGATCAATGAGAAAAATGTATCCATCTAAGATCAATGAGAAAAATGTATGCTACTCCATGAATCATGCTGAGAAGTATAGAGCATGCCCCCTCTCTCCAGAAGCTTTCAGTAGTTATGGGGATGTCAGTGTTGAAATCACCTAAGAGGTGGGAGGCAACAAAGACTTGATTTCTTCTCAAATGATTGCTAGGATACCAGATCCTTCCGCAACTGTAATAATCATTTATCCCTATACATGAGATTGCTTATTGACAAACCAGAACCATGTTGGTCCAATACTGAAGTGTGGCTCAGTAGTAGAACGTGCATTTTATACTAAGGACCCTGAGTTCCACCCCAGCTTTGCAAAAGAAAAGGATGTGTGGCACATGCCCTTAATTCAAGAGCTTTCTGCTCATCGCAAACAGGGTTACATAAAACAACATGCCACAAATCCAGAGGCAGAGCAAGCAACCATTTAAGAGGAAGTAAGCAGAGAGTAATAGGGAGTCAGGCGAATGGAGGGAGAGAGACACAGGAAGTAGATGGGAGGGACATTGAGTCAGAGGACTGAATGTTTGAGACTTCCTAGGAGAAAGCACTCTTTCTGGGATGGCAGCAGAGGAGGAAGCAGCTGGCTGCTTTCTCTGCCTCTCTGAGCTAGCAGGTTTTCATCTCAGTATCTGGCTCCAGAGTCTTTACTGATAAAAATATAGCAATAGAGACTTGGTTTTGTTATGCCTGCGTGTAAGAATTTCCACCAGGGAGGCTGGACACATTGTTATGAGTGGGGATGGGCTGATCACCTAGCTCTGCACAGCAGAAAGGAGTAAGAGAGTGTTGCCCCAACGGGCGGGGGTTTTTAAAGAAAAATCTACATAATCAAGATGCGACACACCTTGATGTTTCAGGATTTTTTGCTCTAGGTAAGGTGCAGCAGCCATTGGAGTTTTCTGGCACAAATCTAATCTATCCATTGGCTGCTGCAGAAGTTCACTCAGACCTGGGCTCTGCCCCCAGAATGAATCCAGGTCCTTACAGTTTCAAACAATAGCCTTACAAGGACATACCTTCTCTGATAACTTTACAGTAACTTATTCCCTTATAGCTTAGAGATCACCAAATCAGGAGATAGGGGTCTTCCATTTCGCCTTAGCTTTGGCACTTTCTTGCAAACATTTTGCACTGTGCATCTTGGATTATCTGACATGCTGTTTCAAATCTGTTCCAATTTTCTCCTTGTTTTTCTCAGTCATTGCTACCTGGTTTGCAGTGGATCTCTCCACCCTAATAACTTCAAACTGAAATCAGAATAACAGAACTAATCTATTCCTGAGCAGGAATAACTAACTAATTCTTGGGTATCCCAGGAGAAACTCTGCCCCTAAGAGCCCCTATATAAAGCTCTCTGCCTGAGATTTCCCTTAGTTGACTGAGCAGAATAACCTTGAAGAGACGTCCCCTTAGGGATACTGAGCAAGACGGGGCAGAAAAAAATAATAACTTTTCACCTGAGCCAGAGGAGATTGCTATATTTCTGCAGAGGCTTCCCTTTAGCAGAATGAAGCAAAAGAAATAACATCTTGGCTGGGAGAGAAGCTGCAGGAGCAGAGTTCTGCTGGGAAGCCCCCTTAAGGGGTGGTGGAGCAAAGCTCAGCTGTAGGCTCTCCAGGACAGGAGCAGCGTTGCTATATCTTGTGGGGAGACCATCCCCACTGCACCCAGTTTCAGGCATAAGCCTGACTTCCCAAATGGTCAGGGTATCTTTCCCCTCAAAGCTGAGCTGTCTCACGGCAGCTCCAGCTATCAGAGCTGTCCAACGGCTCTACAGGTACAATCTGACTTCCCAAATAGCCAGGATACCTTTCACCCCCTCCCCAGTGATATGAGAATGTCTTTTTATATGCTATAAATATCATTTTTTAAATAAAAGAACTGTTTTGGTCTATATCAGGCACCATAGGTAGGCAGGGAAATCGGAGTATAGGTAGGAGAAGAAGGGTGGAGTCAGGGAGAGATGGATCTAGTCACAAAAGAATCAGCATGTAAGGTAACACAAGTGAGCCACGGGCCATGTGGCAGGACAGATTAATGGAAATGGATTGAATTAAGGTGAAAGAGCTAGCTAGCAATATGCTTAAGCCATAGGCCAAACAGCATGAAATTAATATAAGAGTCTGTGTGTTTTTTTGGGACTGTTCGTCCAGATAAGCAGCAGTGGGCAGATTCACACTGCAGGCCAGATGGGGCCAGAAACCTACTACACCCCAGGGTTGTAACACTTGTTACACAAACCTTGGACTTCATATCACAAATGGCTTCCACTAGACCATACCCATCTACTGTTACACCCTGTCTCCCACTTCCATAAACCCTAATTCAAAAAGTCCAATGTCCAGTCTGTTGAAATATCCTCTTGCAACTGTGCTAACCTCATCCACACTGTAAAAGATTTTCTGTTTTATTGTGAGAGCAGAAATGCTCGCACCACAGCACGAATGTGATCAGGGGACAGCTTTTGGTAGCTGGTTCTCTACTTCCAGGGGCGGTGTCAGGGAAGGAGCTCAGGTGGTCAGGCTTGTGCAGTAAGCATTTTACCTGCGGACCACATCTCTGACCCCTCATCTGCACTGCCAAGCGGACTCCTCCACTCCCTCCCTTCTTAGTAACTCCATCAACTTCAGTTCCTTTAGTATTTATACAAACTTGATGTCTATCATCAAAGCGTATTCCCCTCTGCCCTCCCCTTGCAATTGTCTGCTGAACTTCAACCCTGGGTAAATCCTGCCCTCTGCCTTTATGTCCATATCTACTGAAGGCTCAGTGAAGAAAATGAGACCGTGAGAACAGCAGACAGTGAGATAGATAAACAAAGCTACAAACTCATCAACACTGGTGTCAATCTAGCCACCAGATTAAAACAGTTCACATGCTCCCTTCACCGCTTCTTCTAGCCTTCCTCCGTCATTGTCCAGTCCCCCATCCTCAGCCATCTTTCCTTCATCCTTGTCTTCTTTCTACTGTTCTAGCTCCAGTAGCATTAACATGCTCTGATCTCTTCCATCTTGAAAAAATTACCCCCAATTATCCTCAGGCCCTCACCATACACCACTGCCTTTTGGTTTCCTTATTCACCGCCAGGCTTCTCGAGTCTCTTCATTATGCTTGTGGCCGGGGAAGGCTTTTCCTCCAAGCTTTATGTATTAAAAGCTTTGTCCCAAGGGTGGTGGTACTGAGAAGCAGTGTGGAACCTCTAGGAAATGGGACCACTGGGAGGTCTGTGTGCTCTGAAAAAGAATAGGAAATTTTCCTTCCAGAACATGGTTGAGAGATTAAGTAAAGGACATTTTACTATAGTGACTTGAAGGTCACCTTTGAGTTATCAAGAGCTCTAAATGGATAGTGGAATAGAAGCCTGATTCCACAGGGTTAGCTGGTAACGGGGGATTGTATTAACCTATTTCATGTTACTACAAGGAAATACCTGAGTTAAATTAACTTTGGAAAACAAGTTTATTTTGCACATGCTTTTGGAGGGTGAAAGCCCAAGTGACATGAGTCAGGCTCTTACAAGGGCTCCAGTGTGTGTGTGTGTGTGTGTGTGTGTGTGTGTGTGTGTGTGTGTGTGTGTGGTGTGTGTGGTGTGTGTCTAGGGTGAAAGCCCGAGTGTGTGT